>JANHZU010007119.1:30430-48416 GCA_032468055.1 Acrochordus granulatus
CACCCCCCAACAAAACCCCTCCAACACAAAAAAAAAACCCAAGAAGATACTTTTCATGGCAGGTTCTCTCATTTATTCTGGCGTCAGGTTGGCTACAGATGAATAGAAGCGATGTAACCCTTACAAGGAGGAGAACGGTGCAGTTAAAAGACCAATCACTTACCCTGTATTGAATTCGGGACAGCGAGCCCCCGATATTTTTACAAGATAGAATAACAGGTTCAGTTGGGGAGGAGATACAAAGGATCAGGGCACGGACTGACGTGGTCCTTTAAGAAACATCCAACACTTGGGTTCCTTTCCTTTTTTTAAAGGGAGAAGAGTCTATTATATTTCCCATATCATAAAGAAGAAGAGTTGAAGGCCACTGTTAGTCAACCTATAGACTTTTCTGGCTTGGAAAACAGATATCAAAAATCAAACACCATTGGTCTTTCTTTTCTTTTCTTGAAAAGCTCAGGTAACTCCATTTTTCATAACTGAACTCAATCTACTTGAGTCATAAGCCTTGCCAACTCATATTTGGCATTGGTTGTTATCAAGAAATGTTCCATGAAATGTTACACTGACGGAAATCCCGAGAGACAGCTTACAAAGAATTCCCCTGGCATCAGAATTAGGGAATAAAGGATGTTCTTTTCAAGGTCACTGATGTTTTAACCCTTTTTTAACCACTAAATTACTTCATGGAAGGGAGATGTTTTTCAATAAGCCTTATCCATACTCAGCATGTTTTGAACCAACATTAGACGACATCAAGAACAAAATAAAAGGGAGGAAAATATCAAGAGGCTCTAACCAAGAAACTGCTGACATTCCAGTAAATACCACTGAAGCAAGTTGCTGTCAGAATTCAGATTTTTATGTTAGGTTTATTTACTGATGGTTAAATAAATTGGGGTAATTTAAGTCTCACAATCTTACAAGCCACGGCAGTAAGCCTGATATGGCTTGGAAAGATCCTCAGGGCACCAACAGACCTTCTCCTGAGAAAAAATCTGAAAGACCAACAGCTAAAGAGGTGGTCAACAGCTCTTCCAAAATGACATAAAGTAACATCTGGATCTTTCTCGCTGAGAATTTAAGGGAAAGGTGGACCTTATGAACCAATCTTATTTGGATGATTTTATATCAATTACAAGGATTTAGAATAGCAAATCAAGCTTGATACAGCCACCAAACCCATCTGCAGTACATCCAGAATATATTTCCCCTTAGATTTTAAGCAAAGTATAATAAAATACACAGGTGGGGAATTGCAAAGCTTCACATCAACGTTTTTTTTAAACTTGGCGACTTTAAGATATGTGGACTTCAACTCCTAGAATTCCCTAGCCGGTTTGAAAAAAGCTGATTTGAATGTTGCTTAAGCCTCCTGTCTAATATCTCTCACTACTGTCCATGCTGGCTGGGGCTAAAGAAACTTGTAGTTCAGCAACATCTGGAGAACTAGACGTTACTTATTCCTGTTGAAAATAAAAGAAAGTAGTGCAAAAGAGAAACACTGATATTTGTTGAAGTTTTACCCTTTCTTCCCTCCCCATAGTTGTGTGGAGGAAGGAAATGCTTCCAATTGCAATTAGCCTTGTGAAACATCTCATATTAGCGTGGTGGAGTTTTCCTTCACCACGCCACAGCTAGTAATGTGGAAAGGGGGGGATTTGATTGGTATCATAATCGCTACAGAAATTGTGTCTGTCTGTTCCCCCCACCTAATTACACCCAACTGCACATTTGCTAACTACGTATTTACAGTTGTTTCCAATCCTGTCCTTGCTTTAAGCAGAAGGACCTCAGCTGAACATCAATGTAGGCAAGACTTGGGAGGGATGAGGAAACAGAGGAAGGAGTCATAATATGTTGTAACAATTTTTTTATTTACTGTTGAAATACCCCATCACCAAATGTTCCTGTCAAAGAGTGGTTTAATTACTTTGGCACCGATGCCACTTATAATCACCTGTCATTAGCAACAATGCTTGCATCTGTTTACACGTCTGTCAGTAACACAACCCTAGCTAAAGCTGGCAGGTCTAAGACAAGGCTTGCTAGGATGTGACTCCAGATGTGCAAAGGTCATCTTAAGGTTATCTATCTCTGGTGTGGGATGCGAAGAGCTTCCAAGGGGTAGAAAGAGATGCATGCAAGACATATTTCAGCAGATGTCCTCTTCATACACATACAGAGATTTCCATTCAGTATTATCATTCAGATGTTCATCGTGACGTATCAGGAAATATCATGTCAAAGTAGAGAATCCAAGCCTAAGACTCCAGTACTGCATTTCCCCCCAAAAAATACAAGTGTAACCCCTCCAAAGGTTATTACCAAATTACAACCTGAAATGCAATGGAAAGGAAAAACACTTATTGTCAAACCTTTCTGATGAAATCTTGGGAGTAATTCTCTCAGATGGGATGACTAAAAAAATATTTATTGCAAACTGAGAATGAAGCCTCAGCTGAACCCCCTCGATTGATGTGAGGGTACAATTTCCACTGATACAGTCAGTCATTTACATCTGAAGTTGATTTTTCTTCCGTTCCCACATTTCAACAGCTTCATTGCCCTATCCTTCATGGTCTCGAAATGGAGCAGTTGATGGTCGTTGACGTACCTCTGTCTTGAGAACTGCTGGCACTAGGTTTATCTCTCATACCAATCGTATTAGCTATGATTTCAGTTTCTTTCTATCTCAGTGTAAATGAAATACAATCAAATATAGATTTGGATCTTGCTGTATCCATCATTCTCAGGAGCTGGGCCTGAGCAAGTCACTCGATGGTTGAACATGGCCTTTGGCTTGGGAAAAAATGCATTCTTCTGCTTTAAAGGAGCCTGTCCAGTGGAGAAGCAAATATGGAGCTTGTGTGTAATGGAAATGTGCTAAGTTGTTGGACAGAAATTTTTCCAGCCTGGTGTTATAAGGATCTACCTTAAATAAGTCGATTGCAAAATCTTTGTCCTGGAGGAGGAATAGGACAAGAAGTTCTCAGGAAGTTGCCTTCATTGTGAAAAGTTCAGTGATAGAGCCCCAGAAGGGAGCTATACCTGCAAATGAACACTGAAAATCAGTCTTAATAGATCCCTAATGTTCCAGTGTAAGATTTCTTAAAGCACATGCTCAAATGCAGCTGAAAGACTATTCCAACCACACAGTAGTTACTCTTCACAATCCTTACCTTCACTCTCTTTAACATAAAACATCCATAAAAAGTCCTCTCTGGTTTTCATTTGGAGAAATTATGTATCATTATCAAGGGGTCTCTGCTACTTGCTTCGAATTTGTCCACAGTTGTGGCGGTATCTGAGACTTAAGAAGCAATCATCTTCTTAATCAGTTGTGAAATTTCCTTAAACCTGCTCTTTGTAGGGTTAAATTCAATGCTCTCTGTAAGTCCCCTCGTGATGGGCCCTGGGTTTCAAAAATGGAGATACTGGAATACTTACATTTAAACTTGCAAAGAAGAAATGCCTGCAGTGGCTGAAGAAACATGTGGCAACATTTGATGATAAATTGGAAATGCATTTTCTGCCCTTGTTATACACCTGAAACTGAGCCAAGGTATCTCTTTGCTTTGCATTACAGCGAAATCCAAACTGGCCCGAATGACTATAAACGTTCACTGTTTGTCTTGGCTCTTACCTATATCAGATTCAGATGAAGGAATCTTAGCAAAGAAATTACACGGGATAAAATGGATATTTCTAAATTAGAAGTCTGCAATTCCAGAGGCTCAGTATATTGGTTTTCTGTTTCATCTAATCCTGATGGAGAGAAAATTGTGTGGATCTGACAACAAAAGGCCAAAATGCTTTCACCTTCACGGCCCAAATGCTCCTTGTTTTGATTATATTGGAGATTTAGAAACAAAATAAAGATCAAGATCAGTTACAGCTTGTTAGCAAATCAAATGGCCGTAGGTTAAAAACAGTGGGAAACTTGGAGAAAGTTTTAAACAAAGCACGGCGGCTTTCTCTCAAGGCCGCATCAGACATTATTATGAAAGAGAGGTTTGGTTATTGATAGCATTCTCTACTGATGACACATGTGCTGCAAAAAAAATTGGGATCCCATATTTGCTACCTCCAAGGCAACATTTAATCAGCAGCCGATAGAGCGGAGCAGAGGACCATTGCATTATTTACTTAGTGAACATCGCATTATTTTGGAAGTAAAACATGGGTAGCCTGCAGGGTGGGTTCAAATCCACCAAATCCACAGGATGAAACACTACCTTGGAATAAAATATATTTACTTTAAAAAAGCAGCAGCCGTAAAACAATCATGGACAGGCACCAAGTTTGTATGGGGATAGTGGGCGATGCTTGATAACCTCTAAATGCCGGAGGGGGGGGAGAAAGTAAGTATCTTCTTGGTACAGAAAAACAAATTATGTTGAGGCCGGCTTCCCCCAGCAGAGAATTTTTTTCCCGCATAATTATTTCAAGCACTTCCTTCTTCAGACATTAATGTCTGGGCAGGTCTATCCAAGGAGAAGCAAATCCTCAAATATCAGAGGCCTAAACGGAATGGATTGACTGATGGTGTGCCATCAAGTCGGTATTGACCCTTGTCAACCACAGAGATAAACATTCCCCAAGATTATCTTTCCCAACCCTGGCCTTTTGAGTCTCCCAGCCTTAAAAAAAGAGAAGTAAAAATGGAGGGAGGGAGAAAAATTGCAACGAGTTGAGATGAAATGTTGAACAGGGTCAACAGGAGCCATAGTAGTAGAAGCAGAAGAATTAAAGAAGTGTCCCTCAGCCTTGGGAACCCTAAGATGGGTGGACTCCCACACCCAGAAGGCTGGCTGGGGACTTCTGGGAGTGGAAGTCCACCTATCGTAGAGTTCCCAAGGTTGAGAAACATCAAATTAGAGTAAGAAGAGTGATGCATTGATGTTAGGAAAGACAAATTGCTTACAGAAGCTAAGTGAACGTATCTACAGCAAATATATTGCCACATTCTGGGGCCGGGTGGTAGATGACATAAAGATTTCCTCTTGCATCATTAGCTTCTGCTATAATAAATGAGACATTCCATCTGATATATCATACAGCAAAGAAATCACAGCTGTTTTGCTCCAGTAGGAGAGGTACATAGATGTGTCGCACCTGAGTCTTCACACACTTAATAAGCTCTTTATGCTCAGACTGGCAAACTCAGAGCACCTAGAAGTACTGTTAAAAAACATTATCTATGGATAATTAACCAGGTCAGGATACCAAGGTCCTAATACAGATGCCCTCATAATTCTCCACTCAGGGAAAATCAGGATAGGATGAAGATAATATATTACTAATTTTAAAAAACAAGGGCAGAACATGGTTAGGTTGTTCAAGAGAACATTGCAGAGTGCCCAAGAGGGAAAATTAAAATTTGTTTGGCTTCTATCAGATTCCATTTATTGCCTTTTATTTGTTGGTTAATTTCTTACAGAAAGTCAGATTTTGGCCCTCGGGAGAGATTCCCTCCCAGACTGCAACATATATACCGCGCATTACTTTAATTACAGTGATTATTCCGTATTCCCATTCTGATTTTTTTTTGGTTAGGGATAAAAGCAATTATTCAGTTCATATAATCTATACTTAATATTTTAGATTCCAAGGTAAGAAATAATGCAATACAGTGGAATGCCCATATTATCAAATTATCAAAGGGCCCTGAATTTTTCAAAGTGCATGGGAAAATATGTGTTGCTTTTCACGCTTCAAGCAGGCTGCTCTGTGTGTAATTTCCTTGACTGTTGAAATGAGAAATAAAATATTACATGGTGAACAGCTTTCAACGGGTATTTTAAGCAGGGATTTCCCCCCCCATTGACCAATTATATATTCATTATAGTTCATCCATTTAAGTGTTGACCATTTGAACCAAAAATACCCCACTTATTTGTTTATTTGAAGGAATGGCAGGAGGAAGAAATATATTCAAAGCTTAAAGCATTGTGATTTGATCAAAAGATTTTTGGACGCAGATATTAGTTTAGAAGATGGTCTGCTGTGTATTTTATAATTAAACCTGCATATACATATATAAATCTGTATATATAAGTAAAGCAATCTATTAAAGATTTCAGAGCATCAGATGCCTAATAAGAGTGATTTTGATTCAGATTGACCTCAGTTACAATACTGAATGTAATGAGCAGAAATATTTAATAAATAAATTCTGTCAAGCGTACTGAGGTTCTTTTAATAAAAATAAATTATTCTACATGCAGAATCATCACGTGAAATAATAATGAAAAAGTCTAACTAGTACAAACCATGCACACTCCTATAAAATATGTGCATTTAAAATAAAATAATAAAATAAAACAGCCTTCTCTCTTGAGACTATGACCTTGCATTTCATCTTATTTCCACAGCTGCACAAACAGGTCCTTTGTACAAAGTACTACCTTAAAACATTGCTGTTGTAATTCAAGGTCACCTGCCTGTCAATTTTTGTCCCTTTGCATACCTGAATTTAAGAAGCTGTGATTGGGTAATAATTTCTTAGCCAATAACAATGACAGTTGTCATTTTTGATTGTGGCAGCATACACGTTTGTTTAATAAATAAATGTATACTGGATTCTCAAAGGGAAAATGTTACTTCACGATCAACTGTATTTCTGCCCTAAAATATATTCATTTTTACTAGGTCCAAGTCAATGGCTTGCAAACACCCAACGGTACAGCATTTGCGCAACGAAACGAGCATGGGACTTAAGTCACATACTGATGGGAGGCTGCTGAAAAATCAAGTTGTGAGTTCTAAAAAGAAGAACAAAAAGAAGCGCTATGCAAAGCATGCGGCCATGTCCGCGGATCAGCAGAAACCAAACGATAACCACAAATTCGACATGGATGGATGGGTGGAGGAATGCATGAGATAGAGAGAGGGAGAGAAAGAGAGGGAGGGAGTAAATCGATTTCACTGAAATGTATGAGTGACACAGGAAGTACTTTGAGGTGGGTGGGAATCATTTCTTTGGGGAAAAAGTTCGAGACATTTGGATATCTTGTCATTTCGCTGCCCTGTAATATTTTATATGCGTCTCTGTTTTATTTCCTATTGCAAAAAGAAAGGATTTAAAACCTACCACCTCTTTTACGATGAACATCAAAGGCATCGGAGGCACAGCAACAGTGACTGCAATCCAGATAAAATCTGTTGCAAATCAGTAGAAAGATTATCGTTAAGTCCACCAGTGCATTCGATGACTCGCACCTTCGTCGTACAATGGAAACAAGAACCATCCAAGGCCGTAACAGGGTGTGCTATTAAAATGGCTCGTCCACTGTTTCTCAACTTTAGCCACTTTAACATGTGTGGACTTCAACTCCTAGAATTCCCCAGCCAGCCAAGGTGGCTGGGGAATCCTGGGAATTGAAGTCCACACATCTTACGTTTGCCAAGGTTTGAGAAACGCTGCTCTCGTCAATTCGACAGATCTTATTTTGAAACCTACTTCCCTGGCAGTTCAATACCCCAAAGGAAATGGGAATAGATCTGTATTGATTGTTCGGGAGACTGCAAATAACCTACATTGGACTGAAGTCCACTATATTTCAGGGCAATTTCTGTCATTTTTTTCCTCTTCACTTATATACATGCTATGACCTCATCCATCATAATCACCTTGGGTTGGATAAGATCTCAATTAAACCTCAAAACACATCAGTGCTACTCCCACAGCAATATCACCATGTGGAATTATGACAGCGATTTGTAGAAGGGAAAATATATTTTTTTTTTCTAATCAGCATGAATGTATTCAGGCATTTCTCTCCTTCTTTGTTGACAGGAGGGTGGAAAAAGCAAACATCACAGCCGTTCTCAGTTTTATAGTCTGTGAATCTATAAATAAGATCCTATAAAAATAAAACTTAGATCATAGGAAAATCAATGGACGTTCTCTCAGGGCCTGGAATTCTTTCTATAAAGGCAATTTCCCAAATGTATTTTTGACCTGATACTGACCCTGTCTTGAAAATGAAGTTTTCTTCCTGGATTGTGAATTCAATGGAATACAGAATACAACAGGGCTTTTGAAACTAATTCTTCCTTGATCTATTATTTCTCTCTTTCTCTTTTCCTTTCTATTATATATTCTTAAATAGAGACTTCATTGAAAAAAATAAATCCTATTTCATATGTACCGGAAAATTAGATTTTAATACAAACTTTAAGCTATCAAAATATAATATTTTGCCCTCAGGATAATGTAATATGTTATTGTGCTAGATGGACTGGGTGTAAAATAGGCTTCACAGATTACAACAGTTATAAAAATAACACTAATTTGTGCAGCGTATTAAGTCGGCGTATATTCAAAACAGATTTGCCATGGCTTGTGCACTTGCTACCTAACACAATAAAGCATGTTGTCCACAGTAAAATGCAAAATAGGAATAATAACAATACTTTACTCATGGGGAAATGGGTAATCTAAAGTATTTAAGATTATAACTAGATATTAGATAATGTTAAGTTTCAAATTTCACAAACGTATGGATTTGATATACTGATCTTAAACTGATGAATCATTTTATATACACGCCATTTAGTTCAATCAGAAAGCACAATTTCTTGTTGGAAATATGCACTGCTGTATGTTTAAGTGTAGGATGAAAGTAAATTAACCTCTAAGATAATTTTCCTTCTTTACAAAAGTCTGTCCTTCTTGGACCAAAAATATGGCATATAAAGAAATATTTTTGTAAGTGTAATGCTATATTTAGAGGCCAGCATGGTATGGTAGTTGAGTCCAATGGTGTGTGGGAATGACCTTTGGAGACAGGGGTGGAAAATGCTGCCTAGAGACAGGTCAGATAAGAGAGGGCATAGCCCACAGCTGCACAAGGGGAGGAAAAAGAGGTTCAAAAGGGAACCCATCCAAGTTCTTGGGCTGTAAAAGAGACAGTGGGAGGTGTGTACTTTAAAACTTGCAAGGTTCTGTTAATGCAACCTTACAATAAAGTAGAATGAGCTCATCTTGTCAACTTCCCTGGCTGCTCTACCTGGGAAGGGTGACATTAGGCCAGCACTTAGGCCTTCCTTAGGTATGGAAAGAGATATGGGGCCAGTTAATCTGTCTCAGTGGAAATCAGTGCCAGCCTCTGCAACAAGTTGGCTGAAAAACAAAATCTTTTATCTCATCATGCATTGATAGCCTTGCTGTGCAAAACATGTAGGCCCTATAACCAGTTAGGAGAAAACTAGGAATCATAATTATGTTGTAATTTTATTAGTCTGAAATTTTCCAGAATTATAAAAATATCTTGTTTATCCATCTACTTATGAAGTCAATCACACTGTTTATCTTTGATGCTACTGCCTGTTTTTACAAAAATCTAGAATGGCAGCCTATGATGTTGGCAAAACCAACCTTGCACACCTAGAAAAGAGAAGCCTTGCAAGACATAAGCCAGGAAACAAGGGGGAAATATCCTGGCTAATCCACCATATGAACCTATCAGAAGTTCGTTTTTACTGTAAAGCTTTGATCACAGAGCTCTTTAGGCTTTGGACATCCATCTCATCAAGATGTGAACGTGGAAAAAAAAATAAACAGATGTCCCTTCTTCCTGTCAAACCAAATCCTCCCTACAATTAAGCCAACAATGATTTCACAGACCATTGAGTAGCTCCAGCAGTCAGTGCACATCTGTGTTTATGTTTACGGAGCTAATCACTCGTGTCCTGAAGACATGTAGAGTACCTCCATCCAGTCCAAGCCTTTTTCTCCACCTCCCGTGCAAAAACACCACCACCAAAACACACCTTGTTGATTCTCTTCTTTTTGCACCGCGCAGTTGATGCCTGTGTTGGGAGGAGGAAAGAGAGGTCTCCATACCTGCCTACTTACACCAAGTTTCTGTAACATAATGAATAGAGACAGCTTAGGGACTGCTCACCTGTCCCTGCCTGCCTTTTATAGCTCAGCAAGGAAAGCCACATGGGATCAGCAGAAGGTACTTCTCTGACAGGGCCAGGACAAGTTGGCTTCTGGGTGACAGCCAGGCCTTGCCTCTTAAACCTGACCCACCGTAATTCCTTCACAATACAACCGCAAAGCAGCTGACAGTAGCAGCTGCACCTCCTAAGCGAGATGGATGGAATTTTCATAACTAGTTCCCCAAGTTGCATTTTACCTTCAGGATAATTTATGAGCTGCTTCGGAGCCTTGAAGAGACAATATGCTTGCCATAAAATTAACTGTACCAGACTTGTAGGTTATAATTAAACAGTGGAAGATAGCACCAACTGGGTGCAGCACACGGTATAATTGATAGTAAAGCTGGAAATTAAAAGGGCACTTGCGATAGTGTTTCCATGCGCATCACTGGAGGGGAACCAGCATTTTCATGGCAAACCTCTTTCTGAAGTACACTACTGTTATTAGGTTGAGGGCAACTATGCTGCAGAGAGGGGTGCACATTTGCCGGGAAGAGACATGCAGGTCCAACATGGCAACACCTAAACAGCCGGCAACAAGAACATTGTGGGTGAAAGATGGACACCTCAACAAGTTTCGCATTGTCTGGAGAAATGGGGTTCTTTACAAGAGAAGGGAGATTATTCTCCTGTGAAGTTTCCGTCCCTTCTAGGGGTTGCCTCTCGAGTAATTAATCCTAAATAGCAGCTAGAATATACAGAAAATACTATTAGAATAGTAGAGAAGCCAGCTCTGTTATTAGATGGATGGAAATAGCCACCTCGGAGTTGAGATGATGCTGATTCTACCTGCTCCAATTCCCCTGTTTCAAGAGAGAGTTCAAGCCAATGTTCATGAACCTCCTAAGAGTCCCTGCTACTCATCCAGCAGGAGGTGGGGCGTCAAGGAAGTGACGCAAGCAGCAGCATCTCGCCACCTGTTCTGAGTGCTGTGACATCACACAAACTTCCAGAACAATTGGAACTTGGACATACTGCTGCTTGTGCCATTTTGACCAGCAGATGTCCATGTGCCCATCACTAACTTCAAAAAAGAATCAACGGAGAGTCTAGTTATCTTCTCAAATGTGTCTCCGTGTCTCCATGGGTAGGTGTGATGGTAATTTAAGAATGAGTAATTTAGTTCCTACACTAGGCTATAGTTCCAGTCATATCTGGAGGGCAGCAGAATTTTCCATCAGCTCTCCTCAGCAAGAAGAATGTGAAAGCACAACTAACACCTAGAGAGCCTTTCAGTGTCCCTTTTATGGAGCTATCCAGAGTGGTTGCAAGTGGGGGCATGACACTGTGACCTGGTCTTCCCACTGTTCTCCCAAAGTTGCCTTTAAAAAACTCTAACCAGTGATCATCCTCATACTGAAGTTATCAGAAGAGGAAAACAAATGGAAGTTGGTTTCTAGTTAAGTGGCCAGGCTGTCTAACTAGTCCATCTTTAGCTACAAATGATTAAGATGTATATTTACACATATGAATAATGTACATTTGTGTATGTGTGTCCATCCATCCATCCATCCATCCATCCATGGCTATCTCTGTGTACACACACTGCTATACAGACTCACACACATACTCACACATCCCCTAGATCAGTTATTGGAAGACAACTTGATAATTGATGGAACAGTGTCACCTACAGGCAAAATAAGCAGTTAATAAACCTCCCCCATCCTCAAACACTTCTCCAAGCTGACAGCTGAATTTAGACTTTATCTATAACCTGGAAAATACATGGCAAAGGAACTGACTAAGATACACTAGGGACACCCTTGGTATAAAATAAAATTACACCTCTTCATGTGTGGTAAATTGTCTCCTTAAGATAAACACACAGTACAGTTAGCAATTAATCCATTATAGGGCGGACAAATTGCTAACCTTTCCTCTTGGGGGCATTTTTTCAAATCAACCTTGACCATGATGGTCAAAAATCATTCTGATTAAAGGTCTAACACAGCAGCTAAAGACAAATTTGTGGGCATCTAAAGGGCACTTATCTCTCCTTACCATCAAGCAGCAATTTTATAGAAGTAATAAGCTTTGTGAGAATGTTACCTGGAATTCTTCCTTTTCAGAATCTAATATATATATATATACTCTTGCATTTAAAGGAGCAAAATCCCCCCCAAAAGAAAAAAAATCAGCCAGCTGAGAAATATCTAATAACTAGGAATATTCATTCTTCTTCAGTAGTCTTTCTAACCAGAGCCACAAGATGTATTGAGTTCCTCCTTCCATAAATCCCTGTCTGGGTACAATTAATGTTTTAAAACAAAGTGGAATGGCATTCTTCAAAATGTTCCTCACGGAAGTCAAGGCTTTCCAGAAATTCCTGTGAGGTTATGTTTAAAAAACATCATACTGTATTTCAATGTTAGCTTTTATTTTTACTTCCTTCACCCCTTCCAATTTCACCTGGTGCTATAAATACCTTTTAAAGATCATTGAAATCATTGCTTTAAAAATAACATCTTAAGTGCAAGAAGAAACAGGTCAAACCAGTTTGCACTAGAGATGTCTTGGTCAACAGTTTGGGTGGCTTTTGTTTTTAGATAATATTGTCAGTGTTGACTCCTGGTGATGGCCTGGAGAAGTCCCTGCGGTTTTCTTGACAAGGTTTTTCAGAAGCAGTTGGCCATTTCTCCTTCCTAGGGTTGAGAGAGAGTGACTGGCCTTAGGCCACCCAGCTGGCTTTGTGCCTAAGGTGGAACTGGAATTCACAGCTCCTGGTTTCTAGCCTGATGCATTAACTACTACACTAAACTGTCTCTTTAGACAATATTGCTTCTTTATTGTTAAGTTACAGGGAGCGATCAGCATGAACTTCTGAAACTGTCTTTATTATCACCAAATAAATAAATTAACACACATCCCTATCTATCATTTAAATATAAGTATAAGAAGGCTCCTTTTTCAATCAATCAATTCCATTCAATCTATGAAACTAGGTAAAGAGCACAACCCTTTTATGAAGAGTCAAAGGAAAACGCTGATTGAGGTCAGGGCAGTCAGAAACCTTGAGAAATGGATTAAAAATAAACTCGGATGATGTCCATCATTCTCCAAACAGTTGTTCCTTATATCCTTACAGTGACCGTGCCAACAGGCAGGGATCAAGTCACACTTTGGAGAAAGAAAAACAACAACCCTACAGCTTCTTTTCCAAATGCCTGGCTGCCTTTGGCAGACAAAGTTGCTTCTAAAAGGCAAGATGACAACTGATACTAATGTGACTGCGTGCTTCAGCTGTCATGTGATGAAGCTAACACTCCATCTCACAGGTTATAAATTTGTCAGATCTGTGATTTATCAAGCTTCCGCCATCCTACCTATCTGGGAAGTCCAATAATTCTAATTCCCTGAGCTTGGTGGATCCCACCAGTAGGAGAAGAAAAGGTCCCTGAGTTCCAGAAAGATGAACCAGCTCGATCTTTCATGGGAAGCCATGAACAAATTTTGGATACTTGTTAGAAAGCAAGAAGGAAGCAGATCACTGTAAAGAAGCTACGCCGATGTATTTCTAAAGGAGCAGCTTCCAAGCTATACCCAATGCACAGTATCATTTTAAGGATGTTGTTCTGATTTTCAGTATGCACAGTCATGGCACGATGCTATGGACATAAGCATCAACAGCCAGTCATTCAAAGCTGGCAGGGGCTGAACATGCTTTATTATCAGAATCTATTTTTGGTAGCATGAAACGAGAGAAAGGTCTAGCTAGAATGTACCCAGGCTTATTTCAACTCAAATTGCTCTGAGTCATGGGCTGGTTTGCATATCACACTCGGTAAGGAGAAAGCACTCTGGTCTCTTCATATCATATCCACCAGACTCCTGGCCTTAGTTGACCTTTCCTCCCTTCCTCCATTGTATTTATTTAATTATCTTAATGAGTCTGGTACATTGTAGAGTGAAGCGTCACCCTCCAGTAATGATACTGATGGTTCTGAGATCTAGAGAGCATCTGGGGGGTGAGGGCATTAATTAATTCACCTTCTGGCCAGGGGGTCATTTATCACAGCCCATGTGGCTCATTAGGCAAAACCATTCTGATCTACTTTGTTTCACTGGAAATGGGCTTTTGCACATGTATGGCCCATGTGTCGAAGCCCCTTTTAGCATCTGGGTTGAAACTGGTTGGTTTGTTTAACCCAGAACTTTGAAGATGAGCAAACTTTGATTCAGTGCTAAGTAAAACAGATGCCTGTGACAGTACTGAATTAATGCCCTGGAAATGTCACCTTAAATCATTACTAGAAATGATATATGCATCATTTGCCATAGCTATAGAAAAACATGAGTATTAATTTAAATCTCTTCTCTCTTTCGGTTAACAACATGCTGAACAGCAATGATCAGGATTTCTGCCAATGTCATGTATAAGAACATTTATTTGACCACCTAACTGGCCAAGTATTTTCTTTCTCTTTCTTCTGCACCATGGTGAAGTGGGTGGCTTTATCAAATATTTAAATAATTAAATACACCCAATAGATTTTGTTTTAATCTCTGAGGGTGAAAAACTGACAAGAATCTCTAACAAATGCAGGAGTGAGCCTCATCAAGACACCACACAAGTTTTGTGTTTTGCTTTGTTTCAATCCAACATCCCCTGCACTATTCAGTCTCCTCTCTGTCTTCACTTCACGTGAACGTTTCTTCTATGGACGCCATTAAATCTTAATCTATTCCAGCTCTCCTTATGGGTCACTGAGTCTATACGTACCCTGGTTCTTTTTAAATGCTTCCCTTTGGTCAAAGAGGAGAGAAAGTTGTCTTGAGCCAGATGGACTACTTCACACTTCATTTATCAAACCCAATAGTCTAGACCCCGCCTTCCTTCCGTGCTTGCTCCTTGCAGTTAAACTTCCATACGATTTGGTAATAATTTTCATTATCAGACCGTGATAATGAAAACAACAACGGTGCTCTTTTCCTCCCAGCCCTGTTTTGCTTTTGCATGGCTGATTTGAAATTCACAGCCACTGGCCTCCAGTTTTCTGAGTCTTCAAGAGTTAGGAGGTGCTAGAAGCTGCCTTTATTTTTTAAGAAGAAAGATGACCCTGGCAGGCAGAGGTCAAGAAGAGGTCAGTTTGAAGAGCTCAAGAAACTCTTTTAACAGCTATAACAATCTGCCCATCAGACGCTATCTGGTAGAATAAACAAATCACAGCCTTTAGGAACCTACCCTTCATATTAATTTGAGTCAGTCACCATCTCTGTAGAACAGTTGGCTGTCTTTGGAAGAGAGGTTTCCTCCAATCCAGAAAAGAACAGCTGTGAAGGCATCACTCACTTTCTCCATATCTATTTCCATCAAACCCAGCAAGATCTTGGAATGGCCAGTGTTATATTGCATTTTAGATACTGGACAAGGACTGGGGTGGATCCAAATTCAATTCCATCTTCCATGGGACTTCCTCAGTCAACCAATCACCATTGTCATCTATTAAATTCTCCCAGGGACTTTGGATTTGATTATGGTTTTGCCCAACCTTCCTCACAGGCTTGCTGTGATAAAATCAGAGCAGGGAATACTGTATACCCTACCTTGAGTTTCTGGAATCAAGGTGGGATACAAGCTACTGAAATGAACCCATGAATAAACAAACAACTTCATCACTGCATCATGATTTTTTGGCTCAGGTTAAACTGGATCAGTTATGAGTGCCACCAAACCAAAAATAAAATAACAGAAGATGGAAAAACAAAAGCAATCAGTGTTCCCTTCAAGGGTAGACAACTTGAGCAATAATATGCTGCTTTATATATTTTAGAAAAATATATTGTTCTAGCTATTTATCAAATGATCGAACAAACTGTTTTCTTAAGCCTGGAAACTTATTGGCCACTTTATTGATCGGAGACATCACCAGGCCTTGCTTGCATATTTTGAAATTTATCTGTATACCATCTCCCCTATCTGGCTTGAGCAAAGAATGTGGAGATTCTGAAATTCCCCACACAAAGTTACTATAGATACAATCAGGTGTGGACTCTAAGTACTGGTGGCTTTCACAACAGAGGCGGGGCTATTTTTTTTAAAAAAAAGGCATTATTAATATTAGGAGCTCTCCAAGGTCCTGGCTGCACTTAATTCACGGGGTTGAAATCCCAGAACCAAATCAGAGCAGCAAATCCATGGTCAGAATATCAGGTAAAGTTACAAGATAATTCTGAATTACTCTTTATAACTATAAAGATTCACAGACTCCCCCCCCCCTTTTTAAAGAGATTTTCTCCCAAGGTCTTTACTCTTCTATTTGCTTTATATTTGTTGAAGTTGCTTTCAACTATAACATGCCTTCTCTAATGTGCAAGATAAGGTTAATTAAAGTCACCAGTATTTAACTTCCAGAGTGTGGGGTGGGGGAAGGAGGAAGAATGAAACAAAAATCTATTATCTCATCTAGCTGATCCCTTGATAGCTTGCCAAAAGTAAAATACTATAACCTACTGTCTGGCCTTTGACAAGTGCTAATTATTTCCTCTCGAAGAACATTTTTCCTGTGTAATTCCAAAGTACACAATAGGCTGATCTCTAAAACTCAAGAGTGCTCTTCCAGAGATGCACTGGTGTTTTATAACTTTCACCACTTTGTGTGCATGTTTATATTAGCACTGGAGCCTACCAGCATCTCTCCAAACCACTGATGAGGCAAAAGTGCAGGGAAATCGCAACAGACGGGCTTACTACGCAGACTGTACAGATGGAGACTCTTTAGGATAGGTCAGCGAGAGACAAAATATTGAAACAGTGGAGTCAAGGGAGGGAGGAACCAATTACAGTTATTTAATACTCTGGAGGCCCCGGTCTTTTGAAGGCATTCAAGGCACCAGCTCTTGAAATTTTCTTTCAGGTGTTTAGGTTTAATGAGGCCTGTGCTTTGTCTGTTGTTCTCTCTCCTTCTTCAACCTTCTCATACCTCTCTTCTCCACTCTGATGCCTGCAAAATACTTAACATTTTTGTCCTAGAGGCTCAATTATGCCACTTGGCTCCAGCCTGGGAATAAATTGATAGCTTTAGGGAGAAACTGAAAAAAACAGTGAAACTAGAATTGTTCGAAGAGGGTTGACATTCCCCTCCATTCAAAGTAAAAGAAAATCCATATTTATTGCATATTTGCTCTACTAAACTGACCTATTCAGTAAGTTAACCTTTGGTATATTCTCGTTTCTTTGTTTTTTAAAACCACACATACCCACAGTTTATAAAGATGTAGCTGTGTGTCTGAATTCCTACCTTAACCTGACTGAATGTTACCTCCCAAAATTCCCCAGGCAACACAGCCATTGGAGAAGACTACTTTTATTTAAAGACAGGTAAACAGTTCTATTATATTTCTAACCTGCAATGATCCCTTTTAATATCAGTCATTTGGAAGTTATTTGCCTGGTGTGAAGGCAAAACATATGTATCTCACAACAATCCAACCATGCCATTGGTTAAGCATTGTCCTAAGTATCTGAGATAATAGCTATTATTTCAAACAACACTTAAACCAAGTCCATATATCCAAAGGAAGCAGCTAGTCAACAGCAGTCACCACAGCCATCAGCCACGTTTGTCAAATGATCAGCTATGGTACCATTTCAGAAGACACCAGCCTGTCTACTCTGACATGCATTTGATTCTTCTGGTTGTTGTCACAGCTGTAAATATCCAACCACTGGGACTGAAAATGCATTGGGTGGCCAGTTTGTGGCAAGCTTTTTTTAGCAGGATCAGAGATGCTATGCTAAATCAGAAAGCAGATAAGACGCACAAAAATGAATATTCTTCTCTCCAAATACCTGCACAACTTGACCATATGTAAAGGTAAAATATTTTGGCCTAGGTAGCCAAACTAGCCTAGGTAGCCTTAGTATTTTCTTCCCAGTCCACGTGGGATTCTAGGTATGTCTCTTAAGGTAGGTTCTTTAACAGAACCAATCAAGTTGGTTGATGTCATCAACGCAATCAACACTGTTGACTTTTCTTTTTCATACAAATCACTAAAACAAATCAGGCTCACATATAACTACTTGAATAAT
>JANHZU010007122.1:0-10615 GCA_032468055.1 Acrochordus granulatus
CTACATAAAAACATAGCCTTGCTTCATTAATACATTTTTATATTTTTTAAAAAATATTTAATTTAAAAAGTAGGAGAGTGAAAGATTTTCTTTGTTTTAGATTTGCTTGTGAATATAGAATACTAATTGAACCCATTTTGATCTGTTTAGATTGAAAAAGAGACACCTTGAGCATTATTTGTACAGTTTAGCTGAGCTGAAAATAATCATCTTTAATATAATTCTATCTGGAAATATCAGAAATATTTGAAAAAAAAAACCCATGGCCTTGTAAACAACATGATGGTTCAATCCCCCATCACAGCATGTTCTTTTTATTGAACTGGCATGGCCAACAAACATTATTTTACTTATTTGGCAATGTGAATTTGATGTATATCATCTTCAACAAATGTTCTTCTCCCAAAGTCTTCTAGCAGAAGCTCCAAGGATGTCCACACAAAAGAAGAACTTCTCTATTTCTGCATCCCATTATAATATATTCTTCATGGTGGCAACTACACTGCCTTCTTTCTTTGATAAAGAGACATGTCTTTCTTGCCACTGATGTTTAGCAGCTTTGTAATATTGATTATTGAATTCTTGGAATCAATTGATATTTATATTTTTTAAAAAACTTTGGTTATATCAATGCTCTATCTCTATAGGATTTGCCAAGTTACATTAACTGGGATTTGTGTTTGATTGTTTGTGGTGTTTTTCATTTGCTGGAACATAAACAGATGCCCAGCACCAATAACAAATTCACAGACAAGCACATGGATACATGAATCCATTTGTTTCCTTTTTGTCTCTCTGATAACATATTTGAATATACAGCAGTCTAACCTCCTCCCCTTTGCCATCTGTTATGCGATTAATTGAATTAAAAGTAATGCAGTATCAAAAATCAAAGCAGGAGGAAGATGGAACAGCTTTGGAAAAATGAAAAGCTAACTGATTTAACTGTTTTAGTTTAACTTAAAGAGGCTGAGAACCAGTTTGGTCTCGTCGTTAAGGTTGCGGCTTAGAAACCAGGAGACCATGAGTTCTAGTCTCATCACAGCCATGAAAGCAAACTGGATGAGTTTGGGCCAGTCACTCTCTCTCAGCCCAACTCATCTCACAGGGTTGTTGTGGAGAAAATAGGAGGACAGAAATGTGTTGGATATGTCTGCTGCCTTGAGTTATTTGTAAAAGTAATAAAGGCAGAAAACAAATAAAAATAAATGAGTAGTGCTGTCATGGTGACAGCAAAATGCTAACTTGCAGAGGTTGCAACAATTAAAACATTATTTGGTTGATGTTGGGCAGAAGAGAAGCAGGGTTTGATCTTGTTAGTATTTCAATAGAAGACTGCTTGAAAATTTCAGGAATGTAGGTGGACTGTGAAGTCAGGAACTATTCTGAAAGAAGGGATAAATCATATTCTTGCTAAGAAAAACATGAAGGGAGAGACGTAAAAAGAAGATGGAAAAGAATGTATTAGGAAGAACTGCTTGCATAAATTAAGTATATAATTAATATATTACAGAGCAGGTAACTTGAAGCAGACATCATAACAACATTTTAATGGGATCAAATCACAGGGCAAACTTCTTCCATCAGACATGACCAATTCAAGATACAGAGTGGGTAACTGGCACTTCAACACCCCCAATCCATTGTTCTTCTACTTGGGAAGAATGGATTGCCACAGTGAACCCATTGTGTCTGGTAGAATTATACCAGGGATCCATCACTTCTAAAAGTACCTGCTTAGGAAAACTGCTTTAACTTATTTCGGAACAGAGAAAATATAGCAGTCTTCCAAATTGGAGATTACTTGTTCAGTTCTTACTCTACATTTTTAACTATCTCAATTGTTGATAGTCAAATGGGGAAAGAAACTATCCAACAGCACATGTGACTTATGGATGGATTTATATGATCACAGAAATCTTTTTCAAGTTAGTCATGACCTCTCTCATTTCTGTCAATCAGTTTAGTCAGAGCATAATTGACATTTAAATCTGATCTCACCAATTTTTTTTCCAATTTTTTTTTCACCCATAGTTAAGTGAATAAATTTAATATATAAATAAAGCTCTGAACTTTTTCAGCAAAAGTCAGGCACTGGTTAATTAATACTTGAAATGGCAATCAAGGATCTTTCCATTCCCAAAATCTAAACCAGATTGTAACTATCTAAATTAAAAGAGCATCTTGATGAATGAAGTACATGTGTCACATAAGAACATTGAAAGAAGTTACCACCCGTTTAACAGATGCTTAGGAGCCAAGGGCAGGGTGGTAAAAAGAAATAGTCATTAACAACTTAAGACAGCAATTAACACCTCAATTTACAACTAAAAGCAATCAACAACTTATCTACAGCTAGGAGCTATTTAAAGGTTAGAGCAGCTCAGTGCAGGTGTTAACCAGGTTTTCTGATGATGGGCTCTAGCACAAGCCCAAAAGGTTGGAGTAATAAACTTTTAGTCCTAAAGACCCACTCTGGTGATTTTTGCAACATTACCCTGGGACATAGGTGTTTACTTTCATTTGTGAGAAGTTACAATATATGCCTATGATGTCTCTTCCAATTGTTATGAGCTCCATATGTCCTGGTATCCTTGCCTACTCTTTGCCTGATCCATTTTTAAGACTTTTCCTGAACTGGATGAATTGGACAATCAGTAGTCCATGCCATGGTCATATTAGATTCTGGAAACATACATTGTGTAACATCTCCTTCAAATCAAACTTCAGTTCCAGTGATTCCACAAATATACCTATACAATTTTCTCAGTAACAATATGCAAGTGGTTTGCCATTCTTTTTTCTAAGATTTCTTTTAACTTCTCTCTAATTTTGAATAACTTATATTTGACTTTATTTTGATTTCTAAATAACTTATATTTGACATTATTTTGATTTCTAAATGTATTATAAATACATGACTCTGATTGACTTGCAAATTATATGTTGTACTAGTTGATTTTGATGTGTGTATACATGCTCACTTTTATCTGATTGGGAACTTCAAACATTACTATAGATAGATGAAGATCAGTTCCCATATTTTTCTAGACATTGGAGTGACGCTTTTAATTTATTTACCTTTCTTAATATATAATATTATATATTTAAATTAGTGGACTTAGCAAAGGCATGAAAGATAGGAAGAACAAGGAACATGACCTTCCTGTTCTCAAGGTCTTCTTAATAATGGGTAATACAATTAATTGGATAATACAATATGTTATGTCCCCTCCTAAAAAATAGAAACTTTAATTTAAAATTACCCTATTTGAACTTTCCAAATCCATTGTCATTTCTTTTCTACATTGAAGATGAACTTTCATGAGACTTTAGCCAAGGATGCAGAGAGCCTGATGATATTAAATTTGCAGTAATAGAGATAACATTAGTAGAAGCAAAGTTTATGTCCTGTTAATTGTCAATTACCATTTTAAAGAGAGAGAGAGTGGCAGACAGAGAGAGTGAGAGAGGGAAGGAGAGGAGGGGGGAGGAGAGAGGGAGGGAGGGATCAAAATAAACTTCCCTGCAATCTTTGTTTTAATTGTGAATTTAATTCCTTCCGTACTTTTACAGCTATTTAAATTTCCACATCATTTACAGTTGAGAAAATCCTTAGTGACTGCGTAATATATTTGAAAAGGAGGGGGGCTATTCTTTTATCTTTTTATTATGCCTCATGAAGGATGAACTTGCACATGAAAGTAATCTTACATGTGATGGGGAAAATGTATCATAAATTAAACATGATTACTGATCACCAGAGTGCCACCGTGTTAGAAAAAAATAGCATGCTCTTTAGGAAGAACTGGGTTGAAATCACCACTCAAATACAATGTTCCCTAGGGGTCCTTGAGATCGGCACCTTCTCTCCACCCAATCAACCTCACAGGTTAGAAATGGGGAAACCTATAGGGAGAAAGTGCTGTGTAGAACATCCTGAATTCTTGAGTGAAAGACAACAAGATAGATGAAAAATTTATGTTAGATTAAAAAATGGAGAGGTAATAGGGAGAAGAGTTACCCATTCTGAGTTCTTTGGAAAAGGAGGGAACTCCATAGAATATTTTCCCCTGCCTTCTGTTAACAAGATTCTTAGAAACATATCTTTGCCATAATTGACAAGGTAGACCTTGGTCACATAGATAAAATTTCAAAATATGTAACAAAATAGAAAAGAGGCATAAGGAAGAAGAAAGAGTACAAAGCAACACTTCCATAAACTCAGCAGTTATTTTTTGTAATGATAAGCTAGAATAAAACAGCTGAAGAACAGAAGTGGGAAGAATTGCACTGATAAAAAAAGGAGCTGTGAGCTTGCATTCTTGCATTATCATTGTGCTTTGAAAAAGTTGGGTAGTTTTCTTCCACAGAGATGCAGATACTGCATTTAGTTATTAAAATCAGAATAAATTACTCCAATATTAATGTCCTCACCATCATGGAAAAAGTGGTCCTTGTGACTTGCTGAGCTCTATGCTCATAACTTCCAAAGCAATGTGTTAGCAATTATTATTATTAATAATTATTAATTAGCAAATTAATGTAAGAGGGAGATTATGAAATGTCTTTCTGAATAGAATTGGTAAATTACAGCAGTAATAGTAATCACGTGGAGCTGAATTTGACTCAGTTATATAGTCTTCATACAAAACATACCTCAGTGGCACACCTTCTGATTTTGCAAACTGTTTATTCTTTCGATAAAATGAGATTTTTATCCTGTTAATGAATTTATTTATTTAGCCACCTAACCACTGCTGCTCTAAAATCAGTTATTTCTCAAGGTAACTGGTTTCTGGTTCAGTTTCTCCTCTAGAGGGCTGCAGCATGTGTGCTTAACTTTAATTTAAAATTCAACTTTTTGCATGCATTTTGGCCATTATGTTCATTGTTGCCGTGCACTTTCCCAAGCACAAAGAATTATTTTGGGTTGTTCTATCAGTGCACAGATTTTTATGTGTGCTCCTTGTCCCCATATATATTAAAAATATTGCATAAAAGCATTGAAAAGGCTAAGTTTATGAAATATATCTGTGCCTTCATGTTGTGCATTTGTTCCTACATAGGAAATTAGATAAATTTGCATTATAAATATTATGGCATTGCAACAAAAGCCAAACAAATGACTCAATCTTTAATATTTATTGGATTTTGTTTCTGATTATGAAAGATGATAGATTCTATTGCTCTGTCTGCTCCAGGTAAACAATAATTCTTTACAGATTCCACTTGGAAGCTGCCTTATCCCAAGACAGAAGGCAAATCATTGGTTCAGTGTTGCTTATATTAGTCAAGATCACAATTCATAGAAATACATATTTTAATTAACCAGGTTTTCTGAATAAATTGAACTGTCTAGGGTCATTCAGCATAATAAGGTACACTATCATGGTTCATAAAAGCAAACAGCATCTTGGCTTAGTCAGGTGTGCAAACATACTTATCAACTCTAACAGAAGAGAATATATGTAGTTCAGAATTGAACTGTGAAATCCTTGGTGCTCTCTTGTTGTTTGCTTACAACCATTTCATTACCTTTCTACCCTACTGCTAGTGAGTGAGGGATTTGCTTCCTGTTTATATACAGTAGCTTGCCCTGCCAATATTGGTGAGGGTGTACTTTTTCTCCTTGATAGTTGATTAGGATATTAGTTTCTGCTTGATTGCTTATCTGGTGTTAATCCCTGCTTATCTGGGTATGGATTGCTGGTGAAGAAGTGTTCTTTTTGTTTCCTTATAAACTAAGAAAAAAACTAAGCTAAGAAGGAAACTAAGCTAAAAAGGAAACAAAAAGACCAAAATACACAGCAATCTAATAAGCAGGGATTCCTCTTTCTGGAAGAATGTTAAGACCCTGAGGATGCTCTCTCCATCTTTTTAACTTTGTATATTTTTATATGGTTTGTGGTCTCTTTTATTAAAGCTGCTCAGAGTCATTTATACAATGAGTTGGGTGGTATATAATTTTCATTAATAAGTAATTAAATAAACTGCCAAGAAGCAAACCTCACACTCACTAGCACTGATGATGTTAGTTGGGTAATGAAACATCTGCAAACAAACAACTCAGAGAGCACCGATGCTTATCGACTCGTGACTTTTTCCAGGATTTCAGACCTTGGTATTTTCCCTTGTCCTACCATGATATACCAATAATTGAACTGAGAATATCCAGGTAGCTTAATGGTTAAGTTATGAGACAAAGATGAGAGAAACCTAGGATCACGTTCACCCTCAGCTTTGGAAACTTCTTGAGTGACTTTGGTTCACTAACAACAACTCAATTTATCTCTCAAGTTCTTCCTATGGGGGAAAAATGATAAAGTATAAATCATAATGAGTTCCTGGAAGAAAGAGAGGATATTAATCAAATAGAAATATAAATAAGTAAAATTCTGCAGTTGTAGTGGAAACTTATGCGCTTATCATCTCTTTCTTTATAATTTGTTATATTTTGAGTTGCATTTGAAAGCTATTCAGAGTTGTAGCTGACACAAGATGACTGCAAGCTGACAGGTCGTTCCTTAAGATCAGGATGCTCCTTTCATATTGTCATTTAGAACAATATTAAAAAGATCTGCTTGCAAAGATCTTTCAAGGTCAAGAGTATAACTTGATTGGAAGCACCTGTATTGAGTTGGGATGGTTACCTAGGGTTGAGATGGTGTTCTATGCATGAGAATACTTTAATTGCATCTACTGTCTTGCTAAATGTAAAGCAACTAGAATCTATGATGGATTTCATAATATCCAAGTCTGATAGATCGATAGGCATGACATTGAGCTATAATCTATTAAGAGTGCCTGCACTCAATAGAAAAATACCACTGCAAATTTGGGAATTGCTATTCTAAATCATGCAAACCCTAACACAGTACATATGGCTTAATTTAATAAGATGACTGCTCAGTTAAAAATTAAGATAAACATTCTCCTTTATTGGCTTAGCTGAAGGGGACATCTTAGAATAAATGAACTGGGGTGAGAATTGTTGAAGATTCAAGAAATAAAATTATAATTGAGGCAAGGATGAATTAAGCTTTTACTTAATTATGCCTTTAGAAAAAATAGAGTCAACACGGCCTCACATCCACAAACTGATCAAACTGAGATTTAATTCATTTGATACAATTTGTTTAATACAATTAATATAATATGCTTTCCAGCTAGAAATGAATATTGGAGTCAGGGAAAGATCAGAATCTATGTGATCTGGACAGATTCAGGATAAAATCCAACTACCTCTTCTGAGGATCTTCAGAGCTTTTCCAAAACATGTCTGGAGCCTCTTGTAGTAGACAAATGAGATGGATGCAAGGACACAAAAAGATCTTAGCAGAAAAAAAAGAGAAGAAATAGCATTCCTTTAATAGCTTTGCATATTTAAATAAATATTGGCAGGCTCTGAAGAGAAAAAGACCATGCAGTTTGGCTATTGACTTTTTTGGCACCCAAGCAGGGGTCTACTTTTCTCTGAACTTTTCCTTTGACTGCTCACTTAACAGGAGGGACTATCTTGTTATGCTGGAAATAGCAGAGTAACCATACAAATCAAAACAGAGGTGTCAACTGGGGAGTGGGAGAACCTTAGGACGGAAGGACAAAAGATGTCATTACTTCACCTTAGTATTGGTTCTATCTAGATAGCAGTACTGGTAAAGGGGACAATTACATTAGAAACTGTTGCAAACAAGCATGTGCAAAGAAACAAAATAGTAACAACAACTCAAAGGTATCATTAACATCAAAAAATATATGAAACTTTCTTGCTCCAATCCTGAACAGATTTTAATTGGGTAATACAATTTTTCCACTCTCAGAAAAGTTGCCAAGCCATATAATTTTAAAGTGATATATTGTTTGTAATACATACATGATATGCATGTTTGAGATAACATGCACTTTTCAATCAATTTTTTTCGAGTTGTATTTGCTTATTTATTTGTTCCATTTGTATCATGGCTTTCCTCCAGGGGCTCATTCTGATGCATGTAACATTCTCTTTCCACCCATTTCCCCCCATTACAATAACCCTATGAAATAATATATGTGCTGCAATCATAAACGTGTGATTTTCCAGTTTTTAATCCTTACCAAAAGTAGAATAATTGTTCTCAGAACTGAGATACCAAAGGAAAAAGAAAATAAGAAATTTCAGTAAATTCTGTTGTCCAGAAGCACGTGTGAAATGGCATAAGGAGATAGTTGGCATTAGCAAGACTTATTTGTCAAAGTATAACACAATAATTTGTGAGCCCTGTTCACAGCTTGCTGGCTATTACTTGAAGTCACAAATCACAATAACTGTTCCACTGAAATTGCAACAGAGAAATCAGAAATGCTCCTAAAGCCAATGAGCCATTAAATAGTTGACAGTAATCTGCTTGAGAGTTTAGGATTGTTAATTAGCCCCAAAATACAAATGGTGCTCACCGCCATAGGCTCTCGTGGGCCAGCTTCCATGGTAACACAAATCAGTGCATTTCATTCATTATAATGAGTCTAAAGTTAGAATCACACCATAAGTGCAGGCTGTCATGTAGAATTCTCCAATTTTTACTAGGAGGCTACTAAAAAGTCCAAGGGGTGGCTTGGAATAATCTGCTGTGGTCTTTTCTCATCAGTAAAGCAAGTGTAAAGCACGTATCTCTCTGCCTGCTGGAAGTTTCAAAAAGCTTCATTTATTAGTATTTGCAAATGATTTTAGTGTACTTGGATGAAAAAAAGCTGACTGCACCATAACATTCTTGTTAATAATATCCCAGAGGATTCTATGTCAGGGAAGCACCTGCGTGAATGTTACAAGAACATTCATATTACTTTCTGATGAATTTTGTACCAAGCAGGGAATTTTCCTGCATTTTCCCTCTGCTAACTTTTCCCATTGAATTTAATGAAACAAAAATGTGGTGTTGATCTCTTTTCCAAAAAGAAGAAATTTGGATAAAATTCTCATGGTCTGTATTTTTTTTTTCTTTTACTATTTCGAGGCAGCCTAGAATTGTATATATAAACTCTGCCTTTCCACGGACAATGATTTGTTGAGAAGGTGGAATTCTTCCTGGGTTTTCTAGGCTTTTATTAAACCCTGAGGGAAAGCATCATGGGAGAACTTCTTCTATTGGTCTTCTTTTTTCTTTTTTTATTAGCATTGCTATTGGAACTGCAGAGGGAGTGCTCTGCCCTTGAGAAATGATTGGAGAATTTTCATGCAGTTCTGTGAAATTGTTCCTGCAAATTGGGTGGCTAATTCTGAAAGGCCATTTGTGCCAAGCTATGCCATGGAGTGTGTGATTGCTGTTCTATCTGAATTGCCCAGAAAGATGGTGCGGAGGTAACATCTGTGGTAAAGAGCTCTCTCTAAAACCACTTTTTAATTTTTAACTAGCTCTTTTGCTTTTACATCATTCTGTCACGTTTTATTTTATGTTCATTTCTTTCCTTCTTTGTCTATTCCCAGAAGCTTTTGACAGAGGCAGGGTCTATGTATGGAATGCTGACATGTTTAGGACATCTATGGTTTCACACGGGGGGTAGAAATCAGGGTGGAGATCAGGATGGACAAAACATTCCTGTCTCTCTGACATGCTCCCAATTTCCTTTTGATTAATATTATTATATTATTCATATGATAGTATTGGTAATAATATTAAATTAAAAAAACATCATTAGCATTAACAACATTGGTATTATTATTTTATTAATAATTAATATGAATAGCACTATGATCAATACTCTGAAAGAACTTGGATGAAGAAAGGAAGCATGAAGAAAGGAAGCCTTAGGAGAAACATAACAGCTGTGTTCAAGAATACAAAGGGAAGCCTCAGGGAAGATGGTTAAGAACAGTTTTCTATATCTGCAGAAATTAGGACCAAATGAGTGTAACTTGATTTTATTTCTCTAAATTTCATTTACATGTAAGAAAAACTTTCGTAATAGTAAGATATGTGCAACAGTGGAACAATCTACTTCTAGAAATTGTGGGTTTTCCATCTCTGGAGGCTTTTAAGAAACAATTGACAACCACAGCTCTTGGATGGTTCACTTAGTTCTTGTACATATTGCACATAGTTTAACTAGATAATGCACATAATCATTTCCAGTTCTGCAGTTCTACGATTAACATAAATATTGCAACACAGTTAAAATGTAATGAATGGAACTGAGTTTTGAGTGCTTTTTGAACTGGACTAGATTTCTGCTATCATTTAAGAACAAGTTAAGCCTGGGTGCCACTGAATATTCTGGCTGTGTGCAATTCTCACTATGTCTCTCTCTTTGAGGAGCTGTTGGCATTTGACTGTTTGGCTATGGGAAAACTAACTGATGAAGTATTCCAACATCAGTTTCTGTTCATTCTGAGTTTGAAGTGTCTTACCTCAGAGAGGCAACTGGCTAAATACCCTTATGACTCCAAGGATACCAATGGATTTTAACCCACCAAGAGTTGCTCTTTGTGAGACTGGCAACATACAACTTTAATAAATAAAGAAACAAACAAACTTTCCCAAAGGTCATTAGATTACAGATTCACATTCAGATACTTATTGGCCAAGCATAATGAGACATAAAAGGAATTTGACAGTGGTACAGCTGCTCTCAGTGTACT
>JANHZU010007122.1:25446-36230 GCA_032468055.1 Acrochordus granulatus
TGATAGTTTTTATGATGTCTGCATTTTTAGTTTTGTTTGTTATGTATCTCATAGTTTCTGTGAAACTGTATGAGTGATGCATTGACTGGGTGGCATTTTTTAATTTCATTGCACATGCTGTAATGACAATAAAGATAATTATTTTTATAAGAATAGCAAAGAGAGCACACAGCCCTGAGGAGCACTAGTACTGATAGTCCAAATACTGGTTGCAATATTCCCAAGCCTCACTGCAGCTCTCTGTCTGTCCAGAAGCTGGTATGATTCCATGTGGATGCTTAGTACAAATATGACCACAAGTAAAAATAAAGTATGATCCCATTAGGTAAATGAGAAAATGATTTATTAGCATGTATTGCAAGAGTCGGTTTTGAGGTGCTGTCTAGAAACCAGAAGACTGTGAGTTCTGCTCTTGCCATAGGCATGAAACTATACAACCTTGGGCCAGTCATTCTCTCTCAGCCCAACCTGCCTCACGGGGTTGTTGTTGTGGGGGAAATAGGAGGAAAGAGTATTAGGTATGTTTGCTGCCCTGAGTTGCTTATTATGTAATAAAGGCAGGATAAAAAAATCTAACCAAAAGAAATTAGATTCAATGGATGGGGAGGATGACCAGAAGATGTTCAACATCACAGTGTGGTGTTAAGAAAATTATGTTTGTCATTCTTGCATACATTTGTGGAATGCTTGGAGAAATAAATTTGATTAGACTTTAAGTCACATATATGACAAAAGAACTGCCTTGATATACTTTGAAAGATGGCCAAAAACTACATCTATTCCTATTTCATCACCAATTGAACTACATCAGATATTACCTTTCATTTAGCCATTGTTGACTACAAACAATTTCAAAATAAATCTTCATGCAAAATTCCATGAGACATCAAGACAAATTCAGGGGCAGAAGGACCACCAGAGTTCAAAATGGAATTCATTAATATTCTCCCTTCACTGCAAGAAACATTTATGCATATCTATTTCTTTGGGAAAACTGTACAGAATATTTGAGACAGGCAAAAAAAAAGATGCAATAGATTTCTTTTATTACCACCGTAGTTTGCATATATTGCAAATTCAACTGATGCTGCTTTAGATTTGCAAAGGAGTAAGAAGGTCTCTTTCTTGAAAATCTAAATATTGAACAATTTAACAGCCTACTATTTATTATTATGATTTAGAATTTTCTTCTATGTGGTCATTAAAAGTCAACACTGAGTAAATGGCACACAATTAGTTGATTTATTATTCTTGTCTTTTATCTACTTGTGGTTCATTGCAGCAGCTTCTGGTAGCTCCCATCAAAGCGAGATGGGTAGTCTAGAAATGGAATATATAAATAAAAATATGAAAATAAATTTATTTTATTTTGTAAGTCACCTGAAGTCACCAACAGTGAGTAGGGCAGCCATGTAATTTTTCATTCATTCATTTATTCATTCATTCATTCATTCATTCATACATACATTCATAAATAAAAATCCCTCTCATATTATTAAGATTATTAAGTTTTTCTCTGATGAAGGCAATAAACAGACTATCAGTTGTGTCTCTTCAGAACATGAAAAGGTAAGTCTGAAGACTTTAAAAGCTGCTTTGATAACTGAAGAAGTGCTCCACATTTCAACTAAGTTACTTCTTCATGAAAGTATCTACTCTCTTCATGAGTAATTGCACAGGATGTCCAGCTAATTTCATATATATTCTTTATATCTTTGTCTCTCAAAAATTATCTATAGAATCAGAAATACTTTGTTGTCTAACAGAAAGGAACCTAATAGGAATAATTCTGTCTTGAAAATGATTTCTGAATTGCTGTCATCAACTATCTTTAATTTGATGCAAACAACATGGCTTTCAACATTTATTTCAAAAGCATCTATCAGGACATTTATCATGAGAATAATAAAGAGAAGCTTTATTCTTTTTGTAAAGTCGATGACTTGGAGTTTGGGTGGAAGCATATCCTTTGCTTTATCTTTCATAGGAAGATATCATGTGTTTTTCTCTTGCTTCAATGAAATAAGACATAACAAGAAAACTCCTCTCACTTTTAAACTATAAAGCTGCAATACTAAGGAGAAAGTTGGGAATATATGTAATTCCTAAGGAAATTTAGAGCAACCCATGGAAAAACTGGGTTCTATTTGTCAAATAAACTGATAATCTGTTTATTGCCTTCATCAGAGAAATACTTAATAATCTTAATAATCTGAAGGAGTTTTATTTTTGAAAATGTATGTGGCTGCCCTACTCATGGGCAGTGGCTTACAAAATAGAATAATTTTATTTTCATCTTATTTCCTTTAATCATAAAAATTTATTTTAGAAAAAAACGAGAAAAAAGATTTTGGCACAGTATTAAATCACAGTATTGACCAGATTTGATCACAGTATTTATCAGAGACATCAAAAAATATGGTAAATAATGGGAAAATTATAGACAGTACAGAAAAATCAAAAGGTTTTCGTGATCTGAATTTGCTTCCTGCTTTTGTGTTGTTGCTGCCATTTTGGTTGCACGAAGATACACTTTGTTTTTCATTTGTATCAAATTAATCAAAGTATTAATTTTTGGAGGACGGGGCTATATTCATAATATTCAAGAAGCACAGAAGCTAGTGAATAATTAACTTCTTATTCTCACATTAATCCAGCAGATGCAAAGGGGTTTATATCATGTCCTGATATTAGCACTTGTTGCTTTCTTTTTTCATTTGTAATCTCTTTTAATGGGGAGTTCTATTGCCTCCTGAATGTCAGGATGGAAAGACACTTAAAAACTTTCCTCACAGTGCAAAATCTTCAGAATAATTTGACTTGAAAACCATTGAAATGAAAGTGAAAAAAAGAGGAGAAAATAAAATCTATCTGGACAGATCCTATCTCTGTACAAGAATTAACTAGCCTGTTGAGTTTGATAGGGAAACATTGTTTTTAAAAATTTATATAAACAGGATGGGAAGAATTCAATAGTGAGATGGGTGCCATATAAATTTATAAATATTTTTTTTCCTGAGATTTACAACATTTGCAAATGGGCAGTACATCTCATAGATTTCAGCTAGAAGACAAAGTTGATCAATGGCCAAGATATCCCCTCAAGTTTAGATTCTCATCAACAGGCAGTGAATGTTTTCAGGCCCTCTCATTTGAGGGATGTAGGGTGTTTTGTTTATACTTGTCTTAATTTTTATTATCAAATCTGACATTAAGCTTGAGATAATCTGTATACTGCTAAAACTCTCATTGTGTTTATCAGTTTGCTTTTTTGTACCCCCAGGTTAGCCCAAATGGGTTACACCACAATAGTTTTTGTATCAAAATAGCAAAAATCCACTGACTTAAAGAATATGAAAAAAATCCAGGACCCATTACTCCTGTGGCATTGAAATTTCCATGATGCCAGACTAGTTTTGTTCACTAAGTTGTGGCCATTTTAGTGTCCCCATGATCATTATTTCTGATGCTCCCTACCAGCTTCCCACAAGGAAACTCAATGGGGAAGCCAGCAGGAAGTCAGAATTCACTCCCCTCCCACTGTTTTTTGCCTCCCCCAGGTCATTTTATCATTTAGGTAAGTAAATATTGACTTATTATTGAAGTTCATTTGCCACTACAATTATGTTTCTATTTATGCTATACTATATATTCTTCTTATACGATTAAGGGATTATCCAACATTGTGATCAGTCTAAAGTTTAGACTATCTAAATTTTTAATTCTGGTTATATCATCCTCCACTACCTTCATCTCAAAGGGTGACACTATGAGTCACAGGGCTGTCCAGTATTAAATGGAATTAAATATTATCACCATTCTAAAGAGACAGTGATTAATATTTTCCTTCAGTAATAAACTTTATTTGTGCTTGCATAGAAAAATATATTTTGCAGCTGGGAAGGTTATTGGATGACAATAATAATCAAATAAGTGCCTTTGCATTCTGCCTGAAAGTCTCTGATTCCAAAGACATAACCATCCATTACAGCTTTATCTGTATTTGCATATTTTGTAGACCATTTTCAGAAACCCCATATATTGCTCACTTGCAGTCATCACAATATCTGTGGTACATCAACTTGGAAAATGACTTGAGCAGGAAATTGGGTTTTTCTGTTCTGTTAGGAGCAATCCTTTTTTATGATTAAAGTTAGAAAAACAATGTTCTTTCTGGTTACAGTGAAATGTACAAATTGAAGTCTTGCTCATAGACTAGTCTCTAAATACATATTTAAAATAGTAGAAGGGAGTCATATGAAGTCATGGGAGTTAGAATTAGATTTCATCTCAGGATATAATTCTTGCACCGTAATACTGGTATGGTTGCCAGAAATGATATTGTGTCTTTTTAGGATTTCAAAAGATCTGAAATAAGATTTCAAAAATATGTTATCCTCTGCGGGAAACGTAAGAGCCAATTTATTATCATTGTGGTTCTGGAAAATTAAGCTTCTATTCTCTGTATTAGTGTTTTGGCCTCCATTAGTTCCTTCAGATTTTAATTTAAAGAGTCACTTGCCTGTGAGATGGGCAGCTGTATAAATTAGACAGACAGACAGATGACATCAACCATAAAGATTCAATCAAGCTCAGAGAGCACCTAGGACTCCACAGATACATCTTTTCTAGCTGGGATGGAAAACAAAACAAACAACAACAAAACAAGAAACAGAAGACACAAGAAACTTTGTGATCTTTGCTTATTCCAAACATCTCTGTGCCACCAGGATTATGCCATAAACAATATAATCAACAAACTTTATTTTCAGGGAAGCACTGATCAATCCTTGGGGCTCCATCACGGATTGCATGCAATACATCAAGATACATTTCTTTCTAAGTTTACAGCTGTAAAGGGAATTGATTGGGATATGAGATGGATGCAATGGAGATAGGCAAATTGACTTTCCCCCCCAAGCTTCCTCTCTTGCATGTGTTGATCCCCCTTTTCTGAAATGGAAAGTGCTGGAGCTCAAATTTATCAGGGGAAGTACGGTTTTAAAGCTTGCAAACTGACTTGGCTTTCTTTTCAAGAGGTACTTTCTATTCCAAGCATGCCTTCCTTGCCCTCTCACCACTGGTTAATTAGGCAGATGGGAGACTTGGCAATGTCATTCTCCTATGCCCAGTTTCTTCCCGCAGTCCACAACATGTTGAAGAAGGTGATTCATTTGAGCACCTGTAATTTGTGTTTATAATAGCCAAGGCAAAAGATTCACTTTAATATATGGCTAATAAGGAAGCTTTAATTACAAAGCTCTACAGAATGCTTTGCCAATAATTTAGGTAGCTTCAAAATGGAAATATTCAGCAGGTAATGGGTAATTTATCTGCTGACCTTATATTGCTTCTGTAGATCTTATGTCCTTATTACCTGTCATGCTTGTGCTATCTAATCTGTTCAACACTGGCTTCAAGCTGAAGAGAAATGAACTGGGCCACAAATTTGGAAACCCATATCCTAACTTGCCTGCTAATGGCTACATTTACAATGTGTTTAATCTGATTACTAAAATAACCCATATTCTAACTTTTTACAATACATTGAACTTTAACATATCCAAATGGGATGGACATGCATACCAGCTACAAAAAAAACCTCCTAATCAAATGTAATAGTAAGGAATTTTAGTATGTTTGCTAAGGCACCAGTTAAGTCTTTATCAGACTAGGTAAACTACGCTGTGAAATCACAGCCTTTATAATATAGTAACAGATATGTGAAACCTTCACTGCGTAATGATGAATTCTTAACTCTAATTTAGCCACCTCCATCATCATCCTTCTTCTTCCTCTTCTTCTTCTCCTCCTCCTCCTCCCCCTCCTTCCTTCTTCATTTCTTTATCTCCCCATCTCTCTAGTGTCCAGAATACAATATATATAAAGAGCAAGACCATTTGAATAGCAAATGGCTATTGAACCTGTTTCCTGCTAATAGGCTTCCCATGTATCTCTGACCGTTCACTGTGGAGACTGAATGTTGAACTGGATGGATCTTTAGATCTGAAGCAGTAGCGTTTTTTTCTTTTCTTTTCAATTTTTATCTTGAATTGACTTAGCCTGAAACTATAGTAACTTTTGGAGATAGAGGTTGGCATTTTCTGAAAGACCTGTTCTATAATCCCTGCTCATTGGTTATGGTAAATTAGGTTTATTAGAGCAATTCAATGCGTCAACTCTTGAGGCCCTCTCATTAGAATTTTGCTAAATGCATTTTAGTAGCCTGAAGTTTAGAAAGTACAATCAGAAAATCCAACCAGCATGCCAACATGATTTTTTTGGATTTTTTATGTTAACATGTCTGGAGCAAGATCCTAGTAAGTACTATACCATGATATCTCATAATTATTTTTTTCAGCTTTTTCAAAGCTTAATTGAAAAAAAACAAAGTGAATTTAGAACAAATTAATAATCATTATGAGCATTACATAGATTAAAATCACCTCTGTAAATAAAACACTGTCAGATGATTTGTATTGGCAATTCAGTGCTTGACTAAACATGGTTTGGGAAGTCCATTTTTCATCTCTAATATGGATTGTCATTTAGTTGATCTAAAATCAATAGAATGGAAATTAGTGCCTTTTTTATTTTAAAAACATCTTTGAAGACGCAGTGATTCTCCACACACATTCTAGATCAGATACTTGTTCCACTTGCATGCATTGGTTCGGCATTTTGAAGCATTTTGGGAATATCTGAAGTAAATCCTTGAAGTCAAAGAGACAGGGTTGTAGGATGTCTGAACAACAAGACATTCAACTACAGGGGTCACCTCCTAGATCTGCAAACCTTTGGATATATCTGTCATGCTTTCTAAATCCTAATTGATTGCCACACTCATCCCATACCCACAGTCGGGGAAGAGGCGATAGAAGTCTTTACCTGTTGTTTTTTGGATAATGCTTATAGGATACCAGATAGAACTGGAGAAATGGATGGGGTTTCTTTATTCTTTAGAATGGTTAATCTTGCCTTCCTTAATGTAACTATAGAATGCCAATGGAGCTATGACTGAGTTAATAGCTGTTTTGTGACAAATAGACACCGTATTAGTTATAAAAGCTTCCTTCTTAAACACTTCAAATTGAAAGTTGTCCTATTATTTATTTATTTCTGGGTGAGGATTGTAGGTAAAGCAAAGTCACAAGCCGGTATTATAGCTACCTCTAAAAATGTAGAATAAGTCTTATAAGGATTATTAGTGCAGAGCAGCATGATAAATACTTGTTGCTAGATAGTCAGGAAAAAAAAATAGTTAAGTACTAGCTCTGGATAATCTCTTTAAAAGTCATGCAATCTTCAAATTGTCCTTTTTCCAAGAAAACAAAATACTATAATGCAAAACAGCAAAATAGCATTTCCTCCTTGATGGCTGATTTACAAAATGGTTACATAAACGTGCACCCCAGCTCTTAAAAGTTTAGATCCCAATTACCGATTTATTAAAAGGAAAGCATCTGGCTTTGATCTGGAAATCATAAATGTTGCACTTACCTTGATATTCAGTCCTGCCATTCTTTGGTGCAAGCTAAATTTACAGAAGGCCCCCTGCATTTACATCAAGTACAATGTATTTGCAAGTCATCTAATTTGCAGAATGTGACTGTTTAACTTCCCTTGCCTATCAAACATTGCCATAATTGCCTGAAAAATATCTGGGATTCTTTCCAAGTAATAGAGGTTGCAAAATAAAGGTGGCTCCACCCATATGATAGGAGTTTTTAAGTATTATGGAGAATTACAATTCTTCAGCTGGTACTGTATTGTCATAACAAAGTCATAATGTGCCAAAGTCTTATTTTCCAATTTTCCAATTTCCTTATTTTCCAGTTTTTTCTTTCTTTCTCTGATGTGTTTTAGGCTTTTTTTAGGCTTTCTGCCAGAGGGAGGAAAGTCCTAGTTTGATTATTTTTCTGTTTTACTCTTTCTGCTGTTATTATCTCTGAAATGCAGATAAGATATGCAAAATCTGTGACACATGAAGAATTGATTTTTAAGCACTTGAGAAGTGTGTAGGCCTTGTGTCCTTCATCAAGTCACTAAAACAGGGTTGAGCAAACTCTGCCACCCTTTTTTGACCCTATTTGCTGAAAACTGACAACATAATTTCCAATCACTTTGAAGTGAGAAATGTATGAAAATTGAGCATATCATGGTTTAAAAAGACTAACACCATGACTAATATTTACAAACATGGAAAATCACCAACCCTCACATTTAATATATGGCTTTTTCAGCTGGCACCAAGACAGGGTGATTTGCTTTCAAACTGATTTTGAGTCTTATAGGTTATATCTCTGCTGTGTTGTCTTCTTGATGTGGGCTTTTAATATTTTTATTAACATTGCTCCAACATGTTTTAGTTTATAATAATTAAATTTAACTTAGTTTATAATATTTTAGTTTATAGTAGCACAAATACAGCATTGTACACTGCCTAAAGTTTTGACGAGAGCTCATATGACCTTGAAATTGATAATATCATTGTCACAACTCAGCCCTACTAGTGTCTGTAATGGGACCCCAGTGATGATATAGCTCACCTTCTCTACCCCTTGTAGTAAATATAGTCCTTGTCCACCTTTGTTCTGGAAAAAACAGTACTTACTTGTTCTGCTGCACTGCCTCTCTTAATGTAGTTGAAAACATGAAGAAAGATTCTAATGACAGTCATTGAGATTTTGTTGCACTTTGACTCTTTTTTTAGAATTTTATCCTGCCTATTTTTTCATATACAACTCAAGATGACAAACATGCCAATACTTCTTCCTCCTACTATTTTCCTCACAACAACAATAATGGTGGAAAGAGTAACAAATTGGGCTGAGAGAGACTGACAGGCCCAAAATCACCCAGCCAGTTTTTCATGCCTCAGGTGGCACTAGAACTTACTGTCTCCTGGTTTCCCAGAATGGATAGCCTTTCTTGAACTGTACAAGCTATATCATCAATAAACTTCATCCCATTAGCCATGTTTTGTGATATAGTTATTGATTTGGAAGATTAAAGTCTTGGTTTGAAAGCTTTTAGACAGTAGTCTTTTTTTTCCTGTTTGATCATTCAATCAGTTCTTGGAGATTGCAAGGATGAGTCCATGCAGTTTTCTTAGCAAGGTTTTCAGAACTAGTTTGCCATTGTCTCCTTCCTAGGGATGAGACAAAGTGACTGGCCCAAGATAGGACTAGAACTCATGGTTTCCCAGTTTCTAGCCTGATGCCTTAATCACCAAAAGAGGTCCTCAGAAAATACATATTGTGTTCAAAATTGATTTTCATATATCATAGATATATGCTTGAAGGAATACCATACCGACATGGCATTCACTCCTGTGTGTGTGTGTGTGTCTGTGCAAGCATGTGCTCAATAAACCACCATATATAGTTATTTATAGCTGAAGGGGATAACTTGTATCATGAGCCCAGCATATTTTAGCCTGATTAAGTTTTTTTATTTGTACCTCATGTACAGTATGATTGCTGACAGCCATGTGCTCAGAAGTTTATTATGATTAACCTGAATCAAATCACAACAAGAATTGAATTAGCCTTTTTCTGCCTTCTTTTCAATGGTTCTTCCAAAGCAATAAGGAATCAAATCTACTGGTGGTCACAGAATGATCTAATGTCTTTGTGAGGGAAGGAAAATCAATGAGAATTAACTCTTTCTTTCCAAACATCCCCTTTGCCCAAGGGACCAACATTAAGTAAGACAAGCATACCCATTCAAGGAAAAAGCAATCAGTTCTTCATTCTCAATCATAAATATTTAAGAAAAGCAGACATTATTTAGTCCAAAAGCATGTTTCTCACAATGGCCATCCAGATACCTACAAAACAGTAAGTAAAAACATGTGTAACATCCAGGTTGTTTTCTCCAGACAGGGTGGGGAGGGTGTTGGATAATTTAAAATTAGTGGATGAGGACTCAGTCAGAAAATAAACTTGATTGTATTTCATTCACATTCAATTTAAATATAATATGTTGAATGGTCTCCAGTTTCTCCTCTGTCATACTGAAAATTATGTTTGTGTTTGTGTGTAAGTGGTTTTTTAGAGGTCTTTTTATCTGTATGCAGAGCTTTTGGAGGCAACTAATGGCCTTCAGCTTAGGTTATACATGTCTGATGTAAAAAGATGGCCTTTTTTTCAAAATATGTTACAGGAAGAGAGTCTTCCTCTCTGATCAAGTAAAAAATTAATTCACTTTTTTCTCATCCAGAGAAGAACCTTGGATCCCTTGTTATAATCTCCAGAACATATTCACATGAGATATAGGAAACATCTTACCTCTGAAGTAAGTAGCCCAGAAGGTTGGCACGTATCTAACTCTGCTTTTGTAATACAACCATCAACATTTACTGCCTGCAAAAGAAAGACTCTTCTTCTTAGTCTATTCGCAAATTCAATTGATCACGCTTTCCAAAATCAGTCTCAAAGGCACAACCATGGTGGCTGCAATTAAAAGATGGCTAATTAAAACTCATTATTGAATGGTTAATTAATTTTTATAATCTTTCAGTGATGCCTTCAGCCTCATGGAAGGGAGAAAGAAAGCTACACGAGTCACTTGCAGCTGCTGGAAAAAGAAATCTTCTCTCTGTTACAGATTATTTAGCAAATTCATGCTGAGATGAGAACCATAGGCTATATCTAAGAGCAGGCTCCATCACTGTTTTACATACCATGAGTTCAGAAATAAAGGAGAATTCAGATGATGATGTAACTGAATGGAATGGCATCCAAAGCACCAGTAAGGAGGAGTTTCCCTTATTGTATTTC
>JANHZU010007123.1:3412-13779 GCA_032468055.1 Acrochordus granulatus
TGGATTAAAGGCGAAACGTCTTCGACTTGAGAAAAATCCAGTCCAGATGCCTGTTTTTTAAACCTTGTTGCGATTTTGATAAGGTCTAAGAATTTTTTAGTGAAGTGTCTTTCCTTTCCCCTTCCCTTCATTCCTTTCCTTTCCTTTCCTTTCCTTTCCCCTTCCCTTCATTCCCTTCCTTTCCTTTTTCCTTTCCTTTCCTTTCCCCTTTCCTTTCCTTTCCTTTCCTTCACTCTCTCCTCTCCTCCCCTCCCCTTTCCTTTCCCCTTTTCTTTTTTCCTTTCCTCCCCTTCTTTCCTTTCCTTTCCTCCTCTTTCCTTTCCTCCCCTTTCTCCTTTTCCTCTTAAAATTCGTATTCACTGGCTTACTTTAATTTCCTTACTCTGCATTTGAGGTCTGTTTGTAATCTTCTAAAAATAAAGGTCCCGTCCCAACCGCGGCCAAGCATCCGACTGCTTGTCCGGCGTGCGTCTGGAATGCATCCGAGAGCGCAGAGCACCGGCCCTGCCCTTCGCATGCCAGCTTGAAAGGATTCACAGCTTCACCTCGAGCTCGTGAGTATGCGCGGCATCGAGTTTTGTTTAGCTCGACCCTGTGGCCTCTCCTTCCCCCTCTCGTCACCTGTTGGTCTTCACATGCCATTTTGGGGGTAATGTGACGGAGCTCAGTTGTCAATTCACACCTGGAGGAGAGGCTGCGTAGACAAGCCGGCTTTCCCTGTTATCTCCTGGAGCTGCGAGATAACAAACTTCCTGCTCTAACCCCAATTAGATTATTATTTCCCTCCTTTGCCTTAGCAGGTGCCCAATGCCTGCGAGACGCTTAATCCTGATTAGCAGGGAATCCACCTTTGTTGGTGCTTAAGCTGAGGAACTGCAGAGATTTGGGAGAGAGGCTGAAGGGCTATAGAATCCACCCAAGTTTGAAGGACTATAAAGCCCATCCAATGAAGGCAACCCCTTCGTGAGTCGCTTCCATGGACTACCCACCTCCCTACAATCCCGATTTAACCACGGTGTACTGAGGTGAATCTCCAGTGCCGTATGGATAGGGACCATTTAAATCAATGTTTATTCATTGTTAAGATGCAACCTGGGCATCTTTCTTCGCGGTCGCCGGTTTGATATCCATCCTGCAGCTGCTGACAGTAACATAAACTATGATCATCAATGTTATAGCTTGTAAGCTCTTTGGACAGGTTTTTGGAAGATGTAATGCTAGGACAAGCAGTCCTCGACTTATAATCATTCATTTAGTGACCACTCAGAATTACAAAGGCATTGAAAATAGCAATTTACAACTGGTCCTTGTACTTACAAACTTTTCAGCGTTGGGCAATTGACAACCAGTGTGTCTTTATGGTGGTTGCCGCATCCCAAGGTTGTGCAATGGCCATTTGTGACTTTCTCAGTTGGCTTCTGACGAGCAAAGTCAATGGAAGAAGCCGGATTTGCTTAGCGACCCGTATGATTCACTTAACTCTTGCATTGTTAAGCACAGCTGCTTAACAACTGTGGCAAAGAGATCGTAAAATCAGATGCAACTCACTTAACCACCTCGCTTAGCAATGGAAATTGTAGTCCTGATTGTGGATGTAAGTTGAGGACGACCTGCTTACTAAAAGGTAAGCAGAAAAAAAGTGATTCTCGTCACCTCTTTCCTCAGATTGTTCAAGAAAATATTGGCAACGGCACCCACTCAATATTGTTCTTCGCCTTGATGAGCTCTCTCTGAATATGATTTTGAGCCAGCCATGCACCCATTTAATGCTCACACCGTTCAGTTTCACCTCACATCCAACCAGCTTGCTAATTTGCACATCACAGGGGTCTTTGTCAAGTCCTTTGCCAAGGTATAATATGTCAAGGTATACTACGTTTATCACATTCCCACTATCTATTAAAGAAGATCAAAAAGCACAATCAGATGAATCTGCCAAGATTTTTTTTTTCTGGCGATATCCGTGCCGGTTTCGGCCACAACGGCGCTCTTCTTCAGATCTCTGCACACCTCCCTCATTTATGCTCTGCTGTAGAATCACCCCAGGTGTTGATGCCAGACTGACAGTTCGATAGCTTGGCCTCTTTTCCCCCTTTCTGACGAGACACGTTTGCTCTATTTCACATTAAACGAAACAAGAGGCAGGAAAGGGTTCCCGATGTTCTTAATCAGGACAGATTGTGAACATAATTCGGACATTTTCCTTCCGCCCCTTCCAGCTTAGATCTCATCCAGTCTGAGTCTTGAACCTCAGCTTAAACTGCGAAACCAGGCATGCTGCTCGACTGAAGTGACAACTGTGACGAGAAGCGCACGGGAATGATCATAAAAAAAAAAAATACCTGCCTGTACTTTGGATACGTCAACAGCTCTACTGCCAAATCTCATAAAGAAGGAATGGCAAAATGCTTGGCTTCGACCGTTTCCCCCCCCAAAATGCACCTTTTGTTGAGTGGCACGGCGGCTTCCAGTTCTGGCAAACCAGATTCCCTTCCAGGTTTCTGGTTTTGAAGGGGGCAGCTTGGAGATACGGGCTCCAGATCGTGGCCTTCGACTCCCAGGATGCTCCGTTATTGCCATTCTCACTGGAGCATCCTGGGAGCTGAAGTCGACCGTCTGAAGGCACTAGGTGGAGAAGTCTCCTTTAATGAATTAATAAGTTTATAAAAACATAATTAGCTGGATTCAACCGAATGCCCATATAGTACAGCTTTTGGCTCAGGACGAAGGAGCATTGTGTTTTATTCACACCACCCAGGCGAATAGGAGGAACGAAAACTGAGCCTCTTCCAAATGTCAGCTTGTAGGAAAAGCTGCGTACAGGAGCCATAAGATAAATATATTCAATTATGCATGGGATGAAGGAAGCGGAATAGGAGATTTTTCTCCATTTTTTTTTTGCTAAACTAGATTTTTTTGGTCTCCTTTCACACTGGGAGGAACCAAGGTTATGGAAGAATCAGGGCAGTTATTTCTTTGGACAAGGCACAATGAATCTGTGGAATGCGCTCATTACAAAATGCAGGAATCCCAGCTTGGATAGTTTCCCAAGGAAATTAAACAGATTTATGGAGGACTGCATTATTAAAAGAACCAATCTGGCGCAGTGGCTACAGGCGTTGGGCCGAGAATCAAGAAAACCGAAGTGTTCTCGTTGGGCAGGAAGCCCAACTGGGTGACTCGATCTGAACTGGTCCTCGATTGGCTGAAGCCAGTGCCAAGCCACTTCCAAAAATGTCGCCAAGAAACCCGCACGATCCTGTCCACGCATACGCACTTACAGGCCTTATTAAGGTCTAGGATGATCAAATACGGGATGCAGGACTTCAGATCGCGACCGGGGGCTTCAAGGAGACACGGGAACTCTAAACCAGGGTGTCCAGCTTTGGCAACCTTGAGATGTGTGGACTTCAATTTCTGGGAGTTGAAGTCCACACATCCTAGAGTTGCCAAGGTTGGACACCTCTGCCCTACACTTTGCTCCCCTCTAATGGGCGTCTGCAGCCCAGATTCGATGGCTCCTAGCCTCGATTTACGACCGGTTGCTTAGCGATTGTTCGATTGGGGGGCGCTTACGACCTGCATTCAAAGTTCTGATAGGCACCCCCCCTGCAGTGATGGGATTGCACCACTTGGCAACTGGGCCACGTTTATGGCCACTTGCAAAGCCCCGCAATTATACGACTGCATGTTGTGATGATTTTGGTGAACACGGCTATTTATTTCCATTTTGGCCCCATAGAGAACCACTGGCTCATTGAATGACTGCAGGGTTTGCTGAATGACCGCTGCAAAGAAGGTTGTGAAACTGAAAGTCACGCGAGTGACCTGCTTTATGACCCTCACAACTTATGGCTGTGACGGACCGGCTCCGTCACAGTCAGAAGTGGAGGAGCACCTGTTCATGATCTCCAAGGTAGGGTGGGAGGTCCCTCTTCAAGTGGCCCTTCAGTAACTGGGTTCACAGCTCATCTGACGGAGATCTGCTGTGAGCAACGTAGTTTCTTGCCTCCGCATTGCAGTTTGATCCCGATATCGGGGGACTGTCTTCCCAGACATCTTCAGGAGAAGGACCGGCGCCGTTTTTCCAACCTGGCTTGCAACGATTTCTAATAAAATTAAACGGCTTTAGCGCCGGTTTCTGTTGATTTTCATCTATTACAACGCACAGCATCTCATATTCTTTCATATAATGAAACATGACACCTTTTGTCTCAGTGATGACAGATAACTGGAGCCCGTCGCATTTCAGCCAGTTTCCTGTTTCTTCGGGGCGAGATCTTAAGAAAAGAGGCTCCTCTTTGAGGAGTATATATATATATTTATATTTCATATATATTCATATTTGAATTTAAATGTCCTTGACGAAGCAGCTCAACACCCCTTTACCCATGAACACTGTTGATTATGCCTCAGCATCAATTAAAGGGTGAGGGACACCCTAAATCACATTAGGTTCCTCCTGCTCCATTTTCCGTCTGTCTGGCAGGAAGCTCAGCTGTCACTTTCCGCGCATCCAACTGAAGGCTCCTTCTTGGTTGCCACCGAGCTCCGTCTCGCCAATTTTTCACCACAACAATGGGAACAACAATGCAAGAAGTCGGTCAGCAGCAAAGCAAAGCGCAAGCTTCCCATATTTCTTTCTTTGCACTAATATTATTGGGACCTACGGAGTCTCCCCTGAACTGACAAAGAGCATTCTTGGAAGGCAGGTCCATCTTGAGGTCCAAGGATGTTCTGTGGCCCTTCTACCCTGGAAGCCAGCTTGGGAATGCGTGTACCTTGACATCCGGATGTCCTTCAGGCTTAGTAAGATGGCCTGCCCCCTTCTGAGAATGTCCAGCACAGGTGACCCCTCAGATGAAGCTGCAAGCGATGGTTGGAGCTGGGCCACCATTTTCCGCCTTTCTGCGACCTGCTGCCTGATGTGGCCCTGGTGGTTCAGGCCACTGTGGTTGCATTATAGGGTCCTGGTTTCACAAATAGCAGCGTTTACCTGGTTGTAGTAAATCGGTCAGCCTTATCTCAAAGCTGTAAATCCAAACCAAGTTCTGTACAAATAGCTTCTCTGGGTAGACAGGGTCAAAAGAAGCAAATAGAGATAAGACAAGCTAGGAAGGTTTTACAGCCAGGAATTGTATGGATTGGTGTTCACAAGGGCTGGTTGGATCTGGCCTGGATCAAATTGCTGCAGCCATTGTTTAGGTCATGGGTGTCCAACCTTGGCCACTTTAAGATGTGTGGACTTCAGCTCTCAGGATTTCTCAGCCAACTATACTGGCTGAGGAATTCTAGAGGTTGGAGTGCACCCATCTTAAAGTGGCCAAGGTTGGATATACCTGCCCTAGACTCTTCCTATGATATACCCTCTTGGCTTGTGTGGGCAATGGTGGAGGTGTTATTTGGTCTGCTGCCCCAAAGAAGGTCCACTGGTGTGGGAAATGAAGAACGAGATGGCTGCTCAGTTGTGTTCAGCTGCTTTTCCCTTGTCCTTCAAGAGAAGTTCCGGACCATTGCTCTCCTCATGGAGCAGAAGAGAGAGAAAAAGTATAATTCGAGGGTGAAAAAAAACCCTGAAGAGTGACCAGAGGTCTCTCAATCTCCAGCTTGATAGACTGAAGGTCATAATGTGGTGGATTAAATCGGATCAAGTCTTTTTTGTGGAATCTCGAGAGCTCTTCTGGAGCGCAGCAGATGAGCGGAAGAGATCTCTGGGACCTTCAGCGGTGAACACACTCTGGTTAGAAGCTTCATGCCTCATATTTTTCCACAGCAGGGGCTGGTGATGGACGATTTCTACCCAAATTTGGTGCAGTGGAGATTTCTCCATCTCAAACTTCTCCATAACTGGTCCCTCTAGATTTGTTCTTGGAGGAAATGAGGAGAGACAAGGAAGAGAAAGAGGACAAGGAACTGGAATCCTAGACACTGGGACTGAGTTGAACAGACTCTGATTCATGCACATAGTGTAAATCCTTGTTTTTCCTCCTCGTTTTTGTTTACTGTTCTGTAACCAACACTGAACACTGCAATCGCCATATGATGAAGTGCAGGTAATTCATCTTTGCAGAACGTGAGAACCGACAATATTTTTCTTTAGAGATCTCATTCTGATGTCATGTATCATATTATTTGTTCTTAGCGGTTACCAAACTATTCTAGTTTATATCAATTATAAACTAGATATTATTCCAATTCTAGGCCTGTGAATCAAAGACATATTTTCACATAACCTCAGATGGTTAGCTAAATTCCTTTAACAACCGAGACGGATTCAGACAAGGTCCGAGCAACTTGGTGGTTCTACAGCAGCTCAACGTCCTCCAGACTTCCTCCCAGAACTCCAAAGTCCATCATGATTAGGACCTCTGGAAGGTGCCATCCATGCATCTGATGAAGACCAGGTTGGGGAGATCTCTTTGAGAGCAAGGGGGTGAGGGATCGAGAAGGGGTAGATTAAAAGCAACAGCCCAGCCAAGCTCCGAATTAGAACGGGGTCCCCAGAGGGTGGGCACCAGATTGGGGAAGGGTGAGGAAGCTGTGCGAGGCTTATGTCCAGGCACAACAGCAACGAGCTCCAGCAAACGTGGAATTCAAAAATGGCAGAGCTCTGCAATCAACGCCCCCTTCTTCTCTTCTTTACCCCCGCAACGTCGATCCCCTTCATCCACCCCTGTGCAAATGTTTCTCCGTCAGTGGCCACGAGACAGGGATGTCTGGTCCATCCCAAGGGCCCAGGCAAGCATCCGATGGTTCATCCTGAATCCCATTTGCGGATGATTACATGCTCTGCCAGCACCACGTCAAGATAATGGAGGCCGTGGCTGATTCTTTGGAGAACGCTTGTCACTTAAACGCTCCGCGCTGCTTTTCCTCCTGTCGCTTCTGCCTTGCTAATGGCTCTGCCACAATCGGACGGACTGCGTGACCCCAAGGATGTGCCGTGGCATTTAATGGAGGGCTTTGTTTTAACAGAATCTAAATGACACCTTTCTGGTTAAGACAAAAAGAAATGAGTCAGGGAGAGGAAGGAAGCGGAGTACGTCTTTGACATGTTTTTTTCTCAGCCCTCCAGAGAAAGGAGATGACCCTTGTCCTTTTGTGAAGACGCTTTGCCCTGAACATGAGGGGCAGGTAATGGGAGTGTGTTTCAGAGTGAGGAGCATCAAAAAAGTGGGTCTTCCTTGTTTTTTTGCAGCTCCCTCTGCATGTGTGTTCTCAAAGCGATGCTCGTCTTGTTTCACCTCCTTGGTTTGGCTGTATCATCACTAGCCCTGTGGTTTTATGGCAAAACTGAGACTGATGCCCTCAGCAGGAATCCAGGGTATTCCAAGAAAGACCATGAAAGATGAATATAAGTGATTTGTGAGCCTGATGGTTTCACGCAACTTTCTTGCATTTATGGAAAGGTCTCGTTGCCCTTTCTCTTAGTGATGATCCTTGGCTTGGCCAACCGTTGACATCTTCTTTGTGGCTTACAGGCCTTTCTGACCCTTGGAAGCCAAAACGTCAAACCGATTTGGAAGCATCCTCTCCTGGGCCACATATGCACAAACGCAGAAGCGAAGGGGTTGCAAGTTTTACCAGTGGCATTTAAAGCATTCACTACTGAGTGGTGCACTAGTGCGATCATGCACACAGACACAAAATCAGGAGAGAAATCCCCACAGTCAAGCAAGCTTGTCTTAAAAGGGTACAATGTGTAATGTGCTGTGACAATAACCTTGGGAGACAGGAGGAAGAGCCACAAGGAAGGCAGTGGCTGGATAAGAGAAATCTGAGCCCAGGGCAGAAATGTAATTTGAGAAGCATCTCAGACTTGATGCTCCCTAATTCTCATAAAGGTAAAGATAGGGGGGAAGGAAGTGCCTCCAGACTTGGAAGGTTATTGGGAGACTATAACCCAATCATAATAGCTGTTTTGGTATTCATAACTTAGGTTCCAAATCTGGTCTCCGCAAAGTTTCACAGTGGGGTCCAAGCGCCACAGCATCACCGAAGGGTCACCAGCTGGTCCAAGTCATAGGGTTCCAAAGTCAAGACTGGAGGTGCACTGACTGGGGTTAGCGCACTTGGGTTTGGTGATCTAGGTAAGTTGAGCCATGATGGGAGGGTGCAGCTCTGTTCCTGCAAAGAGCCCAGCAGAGTCTTTTTGCTCTGCTGTCTTCTCTGCATAGCAAGCTTTTAGGTTGGGGGGTCATTACAAAGATGATAAGGGGTCTGGAGGCTAAATTGCGTGAAGAACGGCTAAGGAAACCAGGTATGTTAGCCTAACGAAGAAAAGGCTTAGGGGAGACATGATACCATCTTCCTATACTTGAAGGGCTGCCCCAGGAAAGAGGACCTGGGCTTATTCTCCATTGAGGCTGAGGACAGGACAAGAAGCAATGGGTGGAAGCTCCTCAGAGAGACATCCAACCTGGAAGTCAGGAGGAATTTCTTGATAATAAGAACGATTCATCAGTGGAACAGCTTGCCTCCTCCCAGAGTTGTGGGTGCTCCGTTGCTGGAGGTTTTCAAGAAAAGACTGGAGAACCATTTGACTGGGATGGTATAAGGGCTCCTCCCTAGGGCAGGGGATTGGACCAGAAGACCCCTAAGGTCCCTTCCAGCCCTAGGATTCTATGGGGAAGGCAACAGCTCACATCCCTCATCTTCAAAGACAGATGGCAACCATTCCTGTTGACCACAGGTCAACCCTACCTCAACTGCCTACCTCATCAATGGTTCATCCATAACGGAAGTAGGCTATTTGTTGTGGGTCTTCTTTTCGGAGTCTAAGCTTGCTACAATCACGAGTAAGAAGCATTTACACCACGTACTTTAGCTACCGGAGCTGCTTTTGTTCGAGATGCAAGGATGCCTCTTAGGTCATAAAATTATTGTTCCACCATCTCAGCGTTGTTGGCACTAACCAACCTTCAAGTGGCGGGTGGGCTGCTGACCAGATGGGTTGTGAGCACAGTGCTACTGCCACCCAAGTGTGATATTGAAGAAAGGGAGGCCTTAAAAGGCGGAAGAGGGCAGTCTAAACCAGTATCTTTCAACCTTGGCAACTTGAAGAGAATTCTGGAAGTTGAAGTCCACACCTCTTAAAAGTTGCCCAAGTTGAAGACCACTGTCGGGTGATGTAAATCTGCCAAGATTTGATTCAGATTCAAAAACAGAAAGGGGCACAAGTCCACCTGAATTTCAGATTTTGAAGGCAATGCTATTGAATTCAAAGTAATGTGACTCAAGACAGTAAAAGGTTTGACCCTAGGTCGTAATAGGAGGGCAGCACAAAGACTGCAGCTGCTGCTTTTTCTCATTTCAGCATAAAATGGAATTAACAGGGAAGGTTGTTTTTTGTAGAGTAGATGAACCCTGAGATGTTTCATCCAGAGAAGGGGTTTTACCCCTAGATTTTTTTAAATATTTCTGCTGCTCCTTTTCTAAGATAGAAATTGCAGGGAAGAGGATAAAAGCACAGAGCAGCCTCTAATTTACCCATCAAAGCCTACCAAGAGATTCTGCTGCACCAAGCAGGAAGTGTTTTGCTTCAAGTTCAGAAGATTTCTCAAAAACTATGTAAAAATAAAAGTTTCTCTTTGGTATTAAATGGTCACAATAATTCCCTGAGCTGGCAGCTTTCTTGGCCTGGCTCATTGGCAAGGTTAGCCTCTTCCAGAATCCTGCTTGAACAATAATTTTTTAAAAATATACTGTATATTCTTGAGAAATATATGCTTACTGTTACCTATTTAATATACAAGTAGGTCTGCAAGTAGTCCTTGACTTACAACCATAATTGAGCCTGGAATTACGGTCCTAATTCATGCCAGTTGTTAAAGGGGTCATCATGTGACCGACTTGATTTTATGACATTTTTTGGGGCGGTCATTCAGATAAGCAAATAAAACCTGGTTTCCAGCAACAAATAAAACACGCACATCATAAATCATGGTCACATCACCACAGGATGCTGCAAATGCCCGTAAATGTGGGTTGGTTGCCAAGTGCCCAAAATACGATGACGTGACTGCAGGGATGGGGCCTGAATTCAGGACGTAAGTATCTTTTTTTGAATCAATTGTAACTTTGAATGGTCGCTAAGTGACCGGTCGTAAGTTGAGGACTACTTGTATACATATAGAATATAAGCACCACGTTGAGAAGAACGAAAGGAGAATGAAAGGGGGTTGGATGAGCCGAAGAACAACAGAAGAGGGGAGATAGTGCCGAACAGGGATTGTACCCCAGACCGGGAATTAAGAAACGAGAAGAATAAAATGGATTTGGGAAAAGAGGATCGCCACACAAGGAGCAGACAAATGCCCCCACCCACAAAACAGCCAAATAAACCTAGGTCTCCCCTTCCCTCCCTT
>JANHZU010007123.1:17579-31240 GCA_032468055.1 Acrochordus granulatus
TCCATCCATCCATCCTTCCATCCATCCATCTGTACGTCCTTCCATCCATCCATCCATCCATCCATCCGTCCGTCCATCCATCCATCCGTCCATCCATCCATCTGTCCGTCCATCCATCCATCCATCCGTCCATCCATCCGTCCGTCCATCCATCCATCCGACCATCCATCCGTCCGTCCATCCATCCATCCGTCCGTCCATCCATCCGTCCGTCCATCCATCCATCCGTCCATCCATCCATCCATCCACCCACCCATCTTTATTTCTAAGCCACCCATCTTGAAAAAAAAACTGGGCAGGCTTTAGAAAGTTCACAGCAATATTCCTTCCATGGGTGCAGTTCCCCCCCCCCGCCTTTAAGTCCGCATTTCTCTACCCAACTCACATCAGGTTCTCTTGTGTACACAGAGGAGATGCAAGTAAATTTTCCTTTCCCTCCGCTGACACTTTTCATAAGCTGCCCTGTAGCTCAAGGCAGTCCTAATGGCCCTTTCCCGAAATCTGGATGGATCTGGCTTGCAGCTCTCCCAAATAAACAATGTCTCGTGTGAACTTTGTGCATCAAAGAAATGCCCACCATTTATGTCATGTGTAGGCAAATCAAGTTATTTTAAGTGTTTTGCCGAGTAAAAGCAAAAGGAAGAATTATGGCATTAAAGGGAGAAAAAAGACATTTATTTCTCAGTGTTCTCTCTCACTTTTGTTTTTGAAATGCTCAGTGCAAAGAATCAATTAAAGCACCTTGGCTTCATGTGTGTTGAATTAAGTGTTTATCGGACATCTCCAAAACGGCTGGATGAGAAACATATTTTATTTGCAGCAACCACTCTGAATATTTCTTGTTAAAAACAATTGCATCAATAAAAAGGCAAACTAATATAAAACAGTCCAGGGCAAGCTTTGGTGTCTTTTTATATATCTGTTATTGTATCTCCCAGACTGCAGGAAGAGGCCATTCATTAAATTAAGAGCAAAAATGGTAAAACTAGGGCTTTCATTGAAGAAAGCTGTCTCCCCCCCATCTAAGCTATTAGTGGGAGGAAGGATTGACTTACAAAGGGAAATAAACAAAAGCATTTTTTTAAATCCGAGAAACAGAATATAGCAAGGAGAAATGTTAGCCAAGAAAGAAAAGACTGGGAAAGAATTTCCCCGTAATTGGGCTGTCTTTCTTCCAACTAAGATAGGCAGAGATCCGGTGTGACCAAAATCCTGATGATTTCGCTCACATTTTCCAGGTTAGTTGTAGAAATCAGAATTAGAAATAGAATCTGGCATGAAAACGAAAGAGGGGAAAGAAAAGAAGAAAGAACAAATGAAAGAAAGAAAGAGGGAAAGAGAAAGATAGAAGGAAGGAAGGAAAGAATGAAAGAAAAAACGGAGAAAGAAAAAAGCAAATAAAAAGAGAGAGAAAGGAAGGAAGGAAAGAAGAAAGGGAGGGAGGGAGGGAGGGATAGACGAAGGAAGGAAGGAAGGAAGATGGAAGGGAGAAGGGAGGGAGGGAGGGGTGCTGGGCTCCTTTGCAAGCCCTTCCGGTAAATAACTGGCCCCGCCAGCAACGCTGACGCAGGTTTCCATATTAATGCAACTGACGGACGTAGAACAGGAGAATTTTATTTATTGTTGCCTAAAGATGCAAAAAGTCTTGGCGTAAACTCCGTACCCCAACGGCTTGGCCCGTAATTCATAAAACTTTCCCCTCTTTCTGCAAGATCAAATACCCCTTGTATCTGGAAGTCCTGCTCACACAAACCTTTAGCACCTGTCATGGTAGCTCTGCAGATAATCCTCAACTTGTGACCGGGCACTCAGCGACTGGCCGAAGTTACAACAGATCCTCCAAAAAATAGTTACGGTTCTGAAGTTTTAATGGCCAGCTCTCCCCTGTCTGGCTATAGGACCAGCTTGCATTTCTGGCTATCTGCAGCGTCCCATGGCCATGTGACCACGATTTATGACCTTTTTGCCCAAAACTGGCACTTACTTCCGGTTTCCAGCCAAACCTTCCATAGCATACAATGGATTTGCTAAACAATTGCAGCGTTCACTTAACTGTCGCAAAAAAGTGACCCATTTTATAACCATCATGACTTAAAATTGTAATTACCAGACTCAGTCATGGTTGTAAGTTGAGGACTACCTGTATTCAAGCACTCCAGTTCAGCAACCAGGTGGTGGTACCTATGATGAAGCTTAGCACCCTAATACATGGCAAGCGGGATACCCATGTGTCTGCGCATGTGTTTAAATAAAGTCAAGATGACAGCTGCAACAATACATTTGAGTGACTAAAGGAGCTACAAGTAATCCTGGAGTTACGACCATAATGGAGCTTGTCCTTCATGATTGTAGATTGTGACAGTTGTAAAATGGGTCACTCACATGACCAACTGACAATTTTACAATGTTTTTTGAAGCAGTTGTTAACGACTACAGTTGTTAAGTGAATGCATAGTAGTCGAGTCAATGCCATGGTCGTTAAGTGAACCCACTGTTCTCTAGGCCACAATTTTGCCAAAAATAGTGCCAATTTTCAGCAAAATTATCATGAAATGCAGTCACTTGACTGTGGGACACTTCAAACAGCCATTAATGTGGCTACGTTGCTGTGCACCTGAAGTGCAGTCATGTGGCTTGGGGGGGGCGACCATCACAATTTCTGAGAATTGAAGTCCACACATCTTCACGTTGCAGAGGTTGAAAAACACTGGTGTAGGTCATGAGAGTTAATTGTTCCCCTTTACCGTAACTTGGTCAGATTCCACTGGAGTCCTAGGACCAATTCTGCATACAAGTAGTCCTCGAGTTACAACCATAATGGAGCCTGCCCATTACAGGTATAAGTCATGACTATCATAAAGTGGGTCATCAGGTAACCAACCCAATTTAGACCTTTTTTTTTTGCGGTGGTCATTAAGTGTATCCCCATGTCATTAAGTAAATCCATGCTTATTAAGCAAACCCATTTTTTGTTATGGGGCTTTTTTGCCGAAAACCAGAAGCAAATGCCTGGTTTTGGCAAAAACGTCATAAATCATGGCCGTGTGACTGCGGGATGTTGCAAATGGCCGTCAACGCAGGCTGCTTTCTGAGTGTCCAAATTGTGGTCACAAGGAGGAGCAACCGTCTGAACTTTGCAACAGGGTCATTAAGCACCTTCTGGAGGATCCGGTGTGACTTTGAACGGTTGCTCAGTGAGCAGCCATAAGCTGAGGACTCCCTACGGTGTACTGCCATTCAACAAGGACAGCAAGAAACTGGAGCAAATCCCTAAAGCGGCTGCTGTGATGGTCAAGTGCGGAAGCCGAGATCTGCAAAGACCAGTTGGAGGATCTCGGGACGCCTCGCTCATGGAGGAAATAGCGAAGCCTGGGTCCGGAGGAGGGGCCGAAGAGGGTTCGGGAAGCCGGGGAGGCTCCTCTGTTGCACCAGAAGAGATGCCCACATTCAGACAACCGAAACTGCCAGGAAGGAGGTCCAGACGAGCTAGCTGGAGGAACTTCTTGGCTGTAGCAGTTGACGGCCAGGAGAACGGGCTGCCGTACATTTGCTGGAGGTCTTCAGCTGGAAGCTGGACGGTCATCCGCCAGCGACGGTCTCGCGCAGTGTTTCCCAACCTTGTCCACTTGGAGATGGGTGGACCTCAGACCCAGAATTCCCCTGACCGGGGTCTCCTGGGAGTTGAAGTCCGCCCATCCTTGAGTGGCCGAGGTTGGGCCACTAGACAGCGTTCTGCTGGGTCCTGTTCTGCGCCGAGGATTGGGCGAGGTGACCTCCAAGAGCCCTTTCGAACACATTTTATGAAGAGGCGTCGGGGATGCAGCTGCCCTCCTTGCACACTGCAGAGCGGCGGGCGACCTGCCCCTTGGACCCCTCCAGCTCCACAGTTCTCTGCTTCTAGGAGATGAGCTTGCCGTACAATTCGCAACGTGTGGAATATTCAGCTTCGTTCGGAAGATGCGTGACCTCACCTCTAAGAAGATACCGCGCACTCAAAGCAGTCGGTCTCCAAGACTTCTTCGCCCTGGCACTGACTACATTCTCCTCGCAAAGTTCTGAACTTTTCTCCCAAAGGCTCAAAACCACCAAAAAACCCCAGCAGGGTGTAGCAAAGTGCCAAAGAAATGCAAACTTTCATAAAAAGGCAACCGGACTTTTATTATTAGGTGTAATCGGGAAAAATGAGGGCGTGGTGTCCTTGTGGTTAAGAGGCCGGGCTTGTCGGCCGGACGGTCAGCAGCTCTGCAGTTCGAGACCCAAGTGCTGCCACATAATGGGGTGGCTAAGGAGGGAGGGAGGGAGGGAGGGAGGAATGGAGGGAGAGAGGGAGGGAGATCGAGAGAAAGAGGAAGGGAGGAAGGAAAGAAGGGAGTGGACAGGGAGGGAGGAATGGAGGGAGGGGAGGGAGGAAGGAAGGAAGGGAGTCAGGGAGGGCTGACTAAATGCTCCCGACATCCCCCCCCTTTGGAAACCAGTCAGTTGCCTGACAATTCACCGAATGTTGTGCTCGCGACGTTCGAAAGCCTCCGTGGATGTGGCTGCTGGTATCTGAGCCGGTGCAGCTGATCTCTCAGAAGGCTCACGTTGCGCCATAAATCTGGCCGAGTTTTTGCATCAAGTTTTAATGTGCACGGCTGGGGGAAATTTATTTTTTCCAATCACCAGTACTTGCTTGAGGAAATCCAAGCCTGGCTTAGGGAAGCCCGTGGAGAGAAAAGACCGTCTGGCGGGGCCGTGGCAGATCAGCGGTTTGAAAGATGCTTGAGCCAAGTGCCGGTTGATGAACTCCATGTGCCTCGCCGCCACGTCATTTCGGAGTCAGCTCTCTCCCCGCTGCCTCTCCTCTGAACAGTACTTCAACCCTGATGGGAGGAAGCAGGTGCCTCTCCGGTACTACGGCAGCTGCTTACCTGGAGACACCTGCCTCCTTCGGCTGCTTATCCCACGAGCCTCCTGTCTCTTGCCAGGAAGGGGCCCCTCTCAAGTGCCAGACGGGTCCAAGAGTTGGCATCAATCATGCCAGCCAAGCTGGAGTTCAAACAAGTGGGGGAGGCTTGCCCCACTAACCAGGTGGCTTGGTGACACTCTGGAGACGTCGAGAGGTCCTTCTGTTCCCGTACGTGGGATCTGCGCTTATGAATATGAGGACATATGGATGGAACCAGCCATTCGTCTCTCCGAGACGGTTGCCAGCTTCCTACGGGGCGAAGATAGAAGGGGGACCTCCTTGCAAATGTCACTTTTCCATTAGGTCAACAAGCTGTGCTCTGGACTAATGACACGTGGGGTTGGGATTTGCCCAGCACAGAGATCCGTGGATTCTTATTTTTCTCAGGCTAGCAGACAATGTTTCGGGGCCCCCAGTGGTTAAGATGTTGGGCTTGTCGGCCAGAAGGTCGGCAGTCCGGGTTCGAGACCCAGGCACCACGTGGCAGGGTGAGCTTCCTCTATTCACCCCCTCTCCTGCCAACCCAGCAGTTCAGAAGCATGCAAAATTACTGATTATTGTATTGTCTGCTGCTCTCCTTGGCTACAGCTGTTACTGCTGCTTTGTTATTTCTAGTGCTTCCTTATTTTTCCTTGTTTTTAGGTGATACTTCTTGATAAATAGGAGATAAATAGGCACCACCTACACTGGTGGGAAGGTAACAGCGCTCCGTGCGCCTCGGTGTCTAGTCATGGCAGCCACATGACCACGGAAGCATCTTCGGACAGTGCTGGCTCTTCGGCTATGAAACCTGTCTGACTCGAGGGAGATGATCACCACTCCCTTGAGTCAGACACGACTGGAAGGGGAAAACTTTACCCTTTTTAGACAATATTTACCTGTGCCCTGATATCATTAATATGCTCCACGCCTGTTTTTGAAGCCCCCGCTTGCAAATTTCTAGAATTGCAATCCTTCCTTTCTGACTTTAAGCAGTTCACAATTCCCATTTCCAGTAACTACACTGAAGACCTACAAAACCATGACACGATAACTAATAACAAAATTAAACCAAGGAATGAGATTAAAACAAGAAAATAATATTATATGTGTGTGCATATTTGTAGTATATAAACATACATAACGATATTAAAATTACATTATTAAATTTTAATGTAATAATTATATGTATATTACTGTACAACCTTGAGTCATTTTTAATTACATGGAATAATAATAATGCCAAAGCAGTAATATTAAATGTAAGCACCAGCGCAGTGAAAGAAACAAACCGAGTAATGTATAGCACGGCTGCAATTACAACCGAATACCTGCAATGCAAAATCAAGAAAGAAAAAAGCCAAAAAGTGCACTGCCAAAATGGAAGATTAGGTTGGAAAACGAGAACAGCAAGCTAAGATCAGATGCAAGCAAGCTGGAACAGGAGAAAGAAAAGAAGCTGAAAAACAAGAATTCCTGATCAAGAAGTATCACCTAAAAACAAGGAAAAATAAGGAAGCACTACAAATAACAAAGCAGCAGATAACAGCTGTAGCCAAGGAGAGCAGCAGATAATACAATAATCAGTAACATCACGAGCACTGATGATGTCACCTAGTTGGGTAATGAAACGTCTGCAAGAAAACAACAGTACTCAGAGAGCACCGAGGACCCCCAGTTCAACAAATATTCTCTTCCGTTGATTATAGTGCTGAAAATTTAAGAAGAACCTTGCAATTAGCAACCTAATAAACTTGAGGACTGTCAGTCAAACTAATAATTTTTAAACTGATGAGTTCAAAACTTTATTTGGGTGCTGCCTGGGTAGCTCCACCTGAACATGTTTGCACACACTTATTCATTGTTGATCTCCCCCTGTTGCATGCACGCGCACACAAAAAGATTCAGTCCCTGCTCCTCTCGAACAAAGTTGCTGGATCAATGCGGTTGGAACCATGTCTCCTTCTCATTAACCTACTTGTAAAATCTTTGAGCGAACCCCACTACCTTTTAGAACTGATGGTGTTACCTAGTTGGGTCACGAAACGCGTGCAAGAAAACAACCAAGCTCGGAGAGCAGCAAGGACCCCACAAAATATGTTCTGTTTTTAAGGAGACTCTTGGAACGGGCAAGGCAAATGCCTAAGAGGCCGGTGGACATGGCAATGCCAGCCCATTTAATTCAGTGGCTATTGTGCAAAACCTACCTTTGTGTCTCTGTAAAGCTGGTGGCAGATCCAGAGAATCATTTTAATGTGATTAATTGAAGAGGAACAATCCTGTCCTTTGACTGTGGTCCCAGGTGGGTTAAAAACAAAAGCTGTTTGTTTTATTAGATTGCTAATTGCAGGATTCTTCTTAAATTTTCAGCACTATAATCAATGGAAGTTGATTTATTCATTGTTTTATTGGATCTGGCCTGCGGGGTGTTCAAGCATTTATAGTAAGCAGATAAATGGGATCAAGATTTTACTTCCCCCCTTGCTTTTTCCTGCTTTGGGAGACCCAATTTTTAGTTTTTGGTCCACTACGTTAGGCCTTGCGTGACCTCTTCCATGCGCCTCTGGCTTCAAAACAACGAGAAGGCACATTTTCAGGAATCATGCTCTGAAGGTTGGGTTGACAGTGGACGCAAAAAAGGAAGGAAGGATGAAGGAACGAATGAACTCAGGGGCTATTTATAGGGCTGAGCAGGCAGGGATATCCAGGGAGGGTCAAAAAAGTCAAGATGGCAACTACTCTGATCCTTTTTTAACATACGTCGCACGTGCCCTTAGCGGAGCAAGCCAAATTCAGACTTCTTTATTGAGTACCCACTTCGAATTGTGAGCTGGTTTGAACTGTAGCTGCTGATGAGATAATATACTTGGCAGAGCCAAGAGCTGAGTTCGTACGCAATGCAAACACACAAGCACACATTATCAATTGTTCGAGATAATCAACAAGCCAGCTTGGTCTCATGGGTTAGGCTTTATTGTGAGTTCTCGTCCCACCTTAGGCAGGAAAGCCCACTGGGTGACTGTGGGCCAGTCCCTCTGGGTGCGGAGGTGGAGTCACTGCCCAGGCCGTGCCCAAGACCAGTGGGGTCTTCCAGGAACCCCAGTTTTTAACCTTTTGCAGATGCATCAAATTTGGGGTGCAAAGAGAACACAAACATTAGGGATAATTTGATTCCCACCCCTGGGAATGGTCCTCCAGGATCGTCTGCAAGAATTTCACCTCCATTTGATGACTCTTTTCCTCCCAGAGTTTATCCTGTGTGCAGCGTCAGGAAGGGGACTTAACTACAACCGCTCATTTAATGCCCATTTAAAGTTGCAACAGCCCTGAAAAAAATAACTTATGACAGGTCCTTACACTTATGACCATTGCATAATGGTCCTGGGTTCAGAATTTGGATCCTTGGCAACCAGCATGTATTTATGACGGTCGCAGATCCTGGGTTCATGCGACTGGCATTTTTGACCTTCGCAGCCGACTTCCGACAAGCAAAGTCAATGAGGAAGCTGGATTCACTTAATGACTGCATGATTCATTTAACAACTGCTGTGATTAACTTAACAACTCTGGCGGACAAGATTGTAAAATCAGGCACCGTTCACTTAACCTTAGCTTCTACTGGTGAGCAATGGGAATTCTGATCCCAATTGTGGCCGTAAATCGAGGACTTCCGGTATTGTACACTTTCTCAACAGTTTCCCTTCCTGTTTCGGTTGCTGAGTTTCCAGTTTTTTATTTCTCCCTTTCCTGCATTATTAGATTGTGGTGTAGAGTCTCTTTTAGCTGCTGCTGCTGCTGCTTTTAAGTGATTGCCAGTTTTTGAGGTTTTTTAAACTGATAGATTGTTTTATCAGGTTGCTTCTGACAAGGCAGCGATGGATTTTATTTGTGCTTTTATTGTATGTCATCTCGGGAGCTATTAGCTACAGGGTGACTAATACATTGGAGGAAGGGAGGAAGGAAGGAAGGGAGGGAGGGAGGGAGGGAGGAAGGAAGGAGGGAAATAAATAAATATAAAAGGCCTAACCGAGCAGAGACTGTCCTCCCTGTTTCAAACAGGCTCCCAGTTCCAAGTGTTCGCTTTATGCGCACTGCCCTTTGACAGATGGGCTTTTTTCTGCAGGAACAAAGGCAGCATCTAACCTCAGATACTTGAAATCTAAATTTAGACAGAAGTATAAGGGGCACAACAAAGAAAGGTGAAGATCAGCCGTGCAAGGATGAAAAAGGAAGATGATGCATGTGTTCAATGACACACGACGTTTCAGATGCAGGCAAAATTCTCCAAAATGACTCCAGATAGGAACTTTCAAACTACTAACCTCCCTTCTTGCGCTGAATCCCACGAACACAGAATAAGAACACAGGATAAAAGAGGAACAGGAAAGGGGTCCTCGCGTGTGCTGGGGACACAGGTAATCAGCAGTAGGTGAGAAAGAGAAGATTGAGAATAGACAGAAGAGACAACAGACTCCATCAGTCCATCCTCTGCTCAGTGTAGGATCCACTACACCAGTGATGGCAAAGCTCTGATGCACATGTCAAAGGTGACACGGCCTGTCGTTTGGGGTGACACACCAGCGTCCACCAACACCCAAAAGAATGCCCCATTCTTGCACGATTTTTGGAGGCCGGCCGCAGAGGCCATCCGAGAATGAGATATGCCCTCCGCAGCCTCTGGACATGATGCAAGAAATCAGTGCTCTTATGCAGCCTCTGGAGCCTCCAAACATCATGCATGAGAACGGGGCATGCTTTCGGGTGGGCTTTGGAGGCTGCAGAAGCTGTGACCGAGCATCCCTCAAAGCTGCTTCAAGAATGGTCCTCGTGCAACCTGGAGCAGCCTTGGAAAGACTGCAGGGCTCTGACAACGGAAAGCATTCACCACTTGAAGGTAAACGGTGCGCAACAGATGCCGGGCCATGGAGGCAATCGCACCGTTCCTTAAGGCTCATGCACCTTGGGGAAGGGCGTGAGGTGCCCATTTTGGGTGGCAGCCGTAGTGTTAGGGCTGCAGTCGAGGTCCGCGCCTCTGTTTCAGATCCAACCTCGGTGCTTCCACCAAGTGCCACTGTTCAGGATGGCCAAGATGGGAGGAGAAGGAGAACTGTTTCTCTTTGGTTGGGGTGTGTGTGTGAGACACACCAACGGAGCCACGTTAGGCATTTTCTGAATTTTTGATATGCCGAGTCCAAGAAGCTTGCCATCACTGTCCTAGACGCAGTGCTTTCCAAGCCTGGCAACTTGAAGATGTGCGGACTGTGGATCCCACGCTTCCCACGCCCTCATTCTTTCTGCAAGCTCAACTGCCTCTTATCTAATCGGCTGCTCTTCCTTCTGGCTCCCAAGGCCACTCTCACAGACGATTAGAGCTGCACACTTGCTGGCTGGCCACTGTGTCGTGCCAGCAATTCCTAAAAAAAAGCCAAAGAACGTTTCTACGCACAAAGCGGGTGCGTGGTCCCTTTTGCCAACACTGGGCTGATCTTTCTGCGAGTGAGAATCTCTTTGCGCTCTTCCCTTCACAGCCTGTCTAGACAAATCGTCATCGGCGTCATCTGTGCAACGTTCTCCTCCGTTTCATGTAAATGATATTCATTTGCATTTTAATCTCTTTTTTGACTAACTTGCAGGGCGCCAGTGTAATCTGGGGAAAAGGCAAGATGCCAGATGGAATGATGGGAATGAAGGTAGCAAACATGTAATTGGACATAATTTCTCTTCAGTCAGGAAAACTATCTCGCATCATTCTTGCTCTGCTTTGTCGTGGAAAGCCACTGTTTTGTCAAAGAGAGTGCCAAGGTTTTATCCAAAAAAACATTACTGAATGACTAGGACAGGGTTTCCCAGCCTTGGCAACTTGAAGACCCGTGGACTTCAACTCGCAGAACTCCCCAGCCAAGGTTGGGAAACCCTGGTTTAGGACTTGGTAGGAAATCTACATCCCATGGGGATTTGCCCATTAGCCTCTCCAACTAGCATCACCGTCTAGTAGACTAGGATCCCGGTTGACACCTGGAGCTTCAGATGTTGTTTCTGAAGAACATGGCTGAAGCTCAGCTGCTGCCGAAGTCCTACAGACTCAGGTACTTTATTGGCCAAGCATGGTCAGACACGCAAGGAATTTGACTCCGCTACAGCAGCTCTCAGTATACTTGCAACGTCAATAAACAACAGTATAAGATAACGCACAACAATGTTAGTTGTTCGGTAGGTGTGCAGTCAATAGAAAGGAAGTACAGTATTATAAAGTGTAGAATTAATATATATGTCTGCACATTAGACAGAACTTCGGGGTTAATTAGAATTCTCTGCCCTTCTGTTCTATGTATCATGTATAATATCATACACATTACTCAAGTATTCATTTGAATGATGGCACGGGGAAAAACTGCTCTTGTGTCTGGTAGTTTTGGTATGCAGTACCCTGTAGTGCCTTCCAGAGGGAAGAGGTTCAAACAAGTTGCCTCCAAGTTGAGAGGGGTCTGCAGAGATCTTCTCCGTCCTTTTCTTGACCCTCTCAGTATACGGGTCTTTTATGGAGGGCAGCTCAGCTGCAGTTACTCTTTCTGCCGTCTTGACTGTACATTGGAGTCTTTGCCTGTCCTACATGGTTGCTGCACTGTAATAGATGCGCAAAGGACAGACTCAGTGCTTAAAGCCTGACTTCACCTGAGTCATGGTTCAATCAGTGTGCTTGATCTTGATTTATCTATGATATACAGAGCTTTCTTTTTGATAAGGTCAAAAGCAAGAGGAACCTTGGGAGGTGTAGACCCCATATTTAGACAGAAGAGGACATACCAATGGGGAGGTCTTGGGAGATCAAGACCCAGGAGGACCAGGTGAGGAGTTGGAGATGTGGAGCTAAGAGATAAGAAAGGCTTGATGTGAGAACCAGCTTCAAGTTTAAACCATAGAAATGATGGTTTGTACTGCCACAGAAATAACGAAGGAAGGATTTAAAGAACCAGAAAGGAGATTTCAGTTAATAGCAACATTTCTTGATAATGAGTGTTTATTATTTCTTGATAATAATAGAAGTTTAATAGTGGGGGGAAATATCCAAAAGTGCTCGCTCTCCTTTGTTGGAGATTTTGAAGGAAGGCCAAACGATCATCTGTCAGATGTGCTCCAGTAATTGAGTTCCCATGCTGGTTGTTACCCCTCTCATGCTAGCTGGGGAATTCTGGGAGTTGAAATCCACATATCTCAAAGTTGCTAAGACTGAGAACCTTGCCTTAAACTATAGCAGAGAAGGGCTTGCTAAAATGATCTGGTGCCCGGTGGTGGTACGAATGATGGAAAAGCAACTTGGAGTGGTTAAGAAACTGAAGCTGTTGATAGAAGAGAATATTTGTAGCTCAGGGTTGAACTGTGGGGTCCTTGGGGCTCTCTGAGCTTGGCTGGTTTCCTGCAGACATTTCATTACCAAACTAGGTAACGACATCAGTGCTAGACTAAAGGGAGCAAACCTCACTCCCCTTTCTTTAATCACTCCTTGTTAAAGCAAAAGAGGCAGCCATCCTAACTAATGGCTTGAATCCTGAGCAATTTTAGAGCAGGATCCCACTCCTCAGTGAAAACTATAGTTTGCTTTCAATTGCAATCCTGGCCTTTTGGACAGATTCAAGTCTATTTTCATGTAACCTCTTCTTGAGCTTAGCAGTTCCAGGACCTGGGAATTCCTTTCGACTCTCCTTCAGGACACAGCAAATTCCGCATCAAATTGGAGAGAGAAATCAAACAAGATCAGTCCTGGATCCTTTGGGATTTTTGTTAATGGCATGCATGAAGAAGGGGATGGGATGCGTTTCAAATTTGCAGGTGACACAAAGCGGATGGGATGGCTTAAGAAGACCGAAATAAAATTACAGCTGATCTTGACTGATTAAAAAAATGGGGTGGAAGAAACATAGTATAGTTGAATAGATTTGCATGCAAAATTCTTCACATCTTCTTCTTCCGGCTGCTCCCGTCAGGAGTCGCCACAGCGAGTCTTCCGTTTCCATCTTCCTCGGTCTTCAGCATCCTCCTCGGTGGCACCGACCTCCCGCATGTCCTCTCTCGCAGCATCCATGCACCTCCTCCTGGGCCTCCCTCTTCTCCTCCTGCCCGGTAGCTCCATCCTCAACAACCTCTTCCCAGCATGCTCTTCATCCTTGCGCAGCACATGCCCGACCATCTGAGTCTCGCTCCTCTCGCTTCCTCGCCAGACCTCCCCCCCTCTGCTGTCCCTCTAACATGCTCGTTTCTGATCTTGCCCAGCTTTGTCACCCCCAGCGAGAGTTGCAGCATCCTCAACTCTGCCACCTCCGGCTCCTCCTCTGGTCTCTCGGTCAGGGCCGCTGTCTCCAGGCCGTGCAGCATTGCCGGTCTCCCCACCGTCTTGTGGATCTTCCCTTTCGCTCTTGCGGATCCCTTCCTGTCCCAGATCACTCCCGACACTCTTCTCCATCCGCTCCATCCTGCCTGCACTCTCTTCTTCGCTTCTTTGTCACATTTCCCGTGACTTTGGACAGTCGACCCTCGGAATTTAAAGTCCTCCACCTTTGCCACCTCCACCCCTTGCAACTGCACCCTCCCACCGTCCTCTCTCCCGTTCATGCACATGCACCCTGCCTTGCTCCTACTGACTTTCGTTCCCCTTCTCTCCCGTCCGTGCCTCCATTTCTCCAGGTTCGTCTCAGTGCACTCCCAACTTTCACTGCAGATCACAATGACAGCTGCAAAC
>JANHZU010007123.1:31340-41626 GCA_032468055.1 Acrochordus granulatus
ACCACCTTACAGTCTCTGATCTCTTTCATGTGCACCTTCCTCTACTCTTCGATGTCACCCTGTGCTCATCCTTCTTCTTAAATATGTGTTTGCCACTGCCATTTCCATCCTTTTTGTGAAATCCACCACCATCTGCCCTTCTGCACTTCTCTCCCTGATACCATACCTACCCATCACCTCCTCATCGCCGGTGTTCACCAACATGTCCATTGAAGTCTGCTCCAGTCACAACTCTCTCTTCTCTGGGTACACATGCCACCACTTCATCCAACTTACTCCAAAATTCTTCTTTCTCATCCATCTCACACCCAACTTGCGGTGCATATGCACTGATGACATTCATCACTACCCCTTCCATTTCCAGTTTCACACTCATGATTCTGTCGGTCACTCTCTTCGCTTCCAATATATTCTTGCTAAGCTCTTCCTTTAAGATTATTCCTGTGCCGTTTCTCTTTCTATCCATGCTGTGGTAGAATAGCTTGAGCCCACTTCCGATGTCCCTCGCATTACTGCCCTTCCACTTAGTCTCTTGGACACACAGTATATCCACCTTTCTCTGCTCCATCATATCAGCCAGTTCTCTGCCTTTACCTGTCATGGCTCCTTCTCTCACCTCTACCCTTTATCTTCTCCTGCTTTCTCTGGGCATGCCTACCCCCCTCTCCTTCTCCTCCATTGTCCAACAGTAGCACAATTTCCAGGTACCCTGTTGGTTACCAGTACCACTGGCAGTCGTTGATAACCTGACCTCGACTGATCCAGTATGGAAATCTGTTTGTTTATTCACATGTTAAGTCGGCATAGGTTTTACTCCGGATGCCTTTCCTGACGCAACCCTCCCCAGTTATCCGGGCTCAGGACCGGCACTAGGGCTACACTGCTTGACCTCAGTGGCTGGGTTATGCAAAATTCTTCACAAAGGAAAGAAAAATAAAATATGCAGGTAAACTTACAAAAAGAAAAAGAAAAGCAAAAGCCAGTCTAAAAATCTGGCTGACTGTGTGACTGACAATAACAATAATGATGCAATCCCAAAACATCTGGAGCACCACCTGAACACCATTGGCATTGACAAAATCCCCATCAGTCAATTGCAAAAAAGCTGTTCTTTGTGTGGAGCAGCTGATATCCTGCGACACTTTAACACTATCAATCAACCATATCTGCCAAAACAAGTCTTTGGGAAGGAAGGACTTGGTAGGTTAGTGAAAAAGCGAAAGCCAGAGTAAACATGTGAGACCAATAATAATGGAGAAAATCACAAAATAAAAGCCCCGAGAATAGAAGTAGAACAACGGTGGCAAAAGAAAGCAAAGATAGTTTCAGTAATAGCGCGTGACTTGGGTGCGATTGCAGAAGATCTGGAGGAGCACTTGAACACTGTTGGCGTTGACACAATCACCGTCAGTCAGTTGCAAAAGGCAACTTCACTTGGAACAGCTTACAGCCTTTAAGAACATCAAGAACAACATTTGCCTCTCCCAGGTCTTTGGGAAGGACATGATAGGCGGATAAAAATGTCAAATCCAGTCTAAATGGTTGGCTGACTGTGTGACAAACCAGAGTACATGTATTTCATTATGGTTTGTTGCAGTCAGCCAGATGTTTAGAGTGGATTTGGCATTTTTGTCCACCCACTGAGTTTTTCCCACAGACCTGGGATAGGCAGATGCTGTCGTTCATTAATTTGAAAGATCTTGTCGCAGGATGGAAGCTGTTCCGAGCAAAGGTGCCTTTTGCAATTGACTGACGGTGATTGTGTCAACGTCAACGGCGTTCAAGTGGTATATTATTAACGTTATTAAACTGACATGCACTTGATTCCCAGATTTAAGCACCAGGAAGTCAAGTCCCAGTGGACTACTAGAAAATCCATCCGCAGGAAAAGCAGGCTGACCATGAAACCAAACCACCACCATGAAAGATGGCGCGCTCTCCTTTGCTGCAGGCGTCCAGGAAGAAGTCAGACGCCTGTCTGCGGGAGATATTTTAATGCGGATTTCTGCGCCGAGCAAGGAGCCGATGACCCCTTCCAGTTCAGCTTTTCTCTGATTTTGTAGACATTGCTAAAAACAATCCTGGTGCCTCTCGTAAGGGAAGGGAAGGCATGAAATTGAGTGCAGAGCTGTGGGCAGCAGGAACCATGATGGAAAGGACAGAGATTGAAAATATGAAGATTCATCTCTGTGACATTTGGGTTTTCGCTACAGTTCCTCTCCCCACAAATGCTATTTTTTCAGGTGAAGCCAACCTCGCTGCCTCCTTACTTTAACTCAAAGAGACACAGCTGAGAAAGAAGGAGAGGGCCCCTTTTCTGCATATCATATTCTCCTTCCTGCTCATTCATTCATTCATTGAATACACATGCTGCCCATTTCGCTATCCAAAGTGACACTGGGTGGCATATAATGTAGTAAAAATAGAAAAATACAATTATATTCTAAATATAAGAACAATGATTAAATACAGATTAAAAACCACAGGCTATCACAGCGCCAGCCACCTCCAGCCTAAAGCATTTCCATCGGGGCCCCAATCCAACCAGCAGAACCAGATTTTAAGGTCCTTCTGGACTGAAGGGTGGAGGCCATGGTGGAAAAGGCTCTTCTCCCAGATCCTACCAGCCAAAATTCCTTGGTTGATGGGGTCTGCAGTAGACCCCTGCTGCTAGAACAAGTGGGGTGAGCCAGTCCCATTGGGGTAACCTGGACTCATGCCATAAAGGGCTTTAAAATATATGGCCAACATCTTGAACTGGATCTGAAAGCAAACCGGCAGCCAACGCAGCTCATGCAATAGCAGTGTCACATGTGCCGCTTGAGAGGCCTCCACAACTGTCCACGTGATTGTGTTGTGAATGGATTGTAGCTTTGAAATACTCTTCAAGGGTTGCCCCATGTAGAACCCATTGCAGTAATCTAGATGAGAGTTGACGGGGGCGCGAGTGATTGAGTGCATGGACCTTCCTTAGCTTTTCCCAACCTGGATGTTTCTGGGTTGCAAATTTCCAGGGGCTAAACCCTCACAGAACCAGGTTGGAGAAAATCAGCATCATTTGGGAAGGGCTGGGCTTACGGGGGTTGGAAGGACTTTAATCCCCACCTTCCTCCCAGAAGGGCTGAACATGTGGCCTCTGAACACTCCCTTTGCTCCTGTATTGTGTAACAGCTTTGAGAATTCTGGGTTGTGCGGTGGCGCAAGGCTGGGTGGGTGTCTGTGCAAAAATAACTGGGACAGATAGAAGTGTGCAACAAGTATGAGGGACATACTGTTAACATGGGACAGTTTGCTCATCCCGGGCTCACCGTTCTTGTGAATGACGTACAAAGATTGCACAAAAAGGTATCCTGCGGGGTCTCTCTTTTTGCGATGCAATTACCCTGGACGAGTGAGAGTCTTCACAGACATGCGGGGTCTCTCGACTCTCCTTGCATCTGGCTCGGAAAGTGGCCTCACCTCACAGGTGTTGGTCTTCCAGGGGCTACAACCAAATTCTGCTGCTTTTCCTGCCGCTGTTTTCGTCCTCGTCGCTCCGGTCATTTATCCTGGGGTGGACATGTGTCACATGCTCCTTGGGGAAAGACAGCGCGTCTCACGGCCACTGAAGTCCCACTGGTCTTTAACCTCCGCTGGCCGTATCTGCAAAGCACATGAGCGAAGCCGCTTGGTGGCGGGTGTCAGGGGGCTGCCCTTACAACGCGGGGGTCCTTCTCGGCCCCTCCCCGCCTCCCTCCCAACTGGCAGATTCTCCAAGGGACGGAGGGGTGGGATGGAAAGCCGAGCACGGGAGCCCCCGCGAGCCTGCCAGGTCTCATTTTGCGAAACGTCTTCATCGGAACACGTGTCAGGGAGGTTGCAGGTCAGTGTTTGCCAGCCTTGGCAGCCTTAAGACGTTTGGACTTCACCTCCCAGGACTCCCCAGCCAGCATGATTGAAATGACTGATGACTGCCGTGAATGACGATTGTTAACTCGCTCCCGTCATTCAGTGGATCACCATGTAACCAGACTCAGCTTTACGACATTTTTGTGGTGGTTCTTAAGCAGATGCAGCAGTCGTTGAGCAAATGCGGCAGTCATTAAGTGGATGCCATGATCGTTAAGTGGGTGAATCCATTATAGTGAATCTGTTTTTTGCCAGAAATTTTTTGCCAAAAATGCTGGAAACTAGCAAAACCTATCAAAAATTGTGGCCGTGTGACTGCAGGATACTGCAGATGGCCACAAAAGCGAGTTGGTTGCCAAGTGCCCAAAATACAATCGTGTCACCGTGGTGTGTCTGTGTGTGCAGCTATTGTAACTTTGGAATTGTACCTTTTGCGGGGGCAGAATCTGTTGTGGTCTCTGCACATGAGAAAGACTTTGTTGACAAATTCCTTTTCTAAACCGATGGGGCAAGGAGAACTGAAGGACAAGCAACCGTAACGCCGTGCACAGGTTGCAGCTGCACACATCCCGAGAATGTGGTGTACAAGTAGTCCTCATTTAGCGACTGCCTCCTTCAGCAATTGTTTGCAGTTATGCCGGTGATGAAAAAGTAACTTTACAATCAATCCTCACATTAACCACCTTAATAAAGCAAAGGAAAGCTGAAATCAGATCAGAAGCACAGCTGCGGTTTCACTCAGTGACCTCTTTGCTTAATGACCGCAGTGCTGGTCTCAATTGTGGTCGCTAAATGAGGACAACGTGTATTGGATTCTTTCCAATACTCCAAATTCCTAGGGAGAGGGTGAAGGCACACTGTCTCTTTTTTCCTAGACAAATTCTGTCTCTGCTCAAGATTTGGGGGTCAGCGGGGTGTGGGTGTGCAGAGAAAACATTTCTGCCTGGGGTGGGGTTTTCCGCCCCGTATCTTAGGCGTGTGGGCAGGCTGTGCAACCGGCTAAATTCCCTGCCAGAATGAGATTACCAAGTCCAGAAGAAGGCCCAGGTCTTTTAATATGTAGATTAAGGTTAAGGAACTAAAGAACTGCTGAAGACAATTAGAGAAAGAGAAGAACTATCATGACTCCTGCAGGTTTTAATTGGGAAGCTCTCTTCCCTGGCAGGAACAAGCGCATGTGCGCGCACGGATGCTGCACGTATGAAATACGGGTAGAACGAAACAGGAGCCCGAATGCAACGGTAGATTAAGGATCCTAACTTGCACCTTCTGCACTATCCGTTCCAGCTGTTTAATTCTGATTTTCCAGGCTGAAGCCGGTTGGGACGATGGGAGGCCAGAGACCCCCCCAAAACGGGAGTTTTCCCTCCCTCTTTTAAAAGCCCCCAGAACTGCAGAGAAAATAATGTCAGCCCAGACAGTTCTTACTCGCTTGAATGAGCTCTCGAGTCTCAGAATATCCGCAGAATTAATTGTAGAGCCGGTATCTGAAACATTATTCGGACTTCCAGTGTTGTCAGCAGGCTCTCCTTCGCCCTCTTACTTCCCCCGTCTCTTTTTCATTCCCTTTCTCCTCTTCTCTCTCCTCCTCTTTCTTGTCTATCTTCTCCTTCTCCTCTTCCTCCTCCTCCTCTTTCTTGTTTAACACCTCCTTCTCTTCCTCCTCGTCTATCTTCTCCCTCTTCTCTTCCTTCTCCTTTTCCTCCTCCTCCTCTTTTTGTCTATCTTCTCCTTCTTCTTCTCTTCCTCGTCCTCCTCTTTCTTGTTTAACCTCCTCCTCGTTTAACTTCTCCTCCTCCTCCTCTTTCTTGTCTATCTCCTCCTCCTCCTCCTCCTTGTCTAGATTCACTTCCTCCTCTCCCTCCTCCTCCTCCTTTTTCAGTTCTGATTGCTGCTGCCGAGTTCTGATGCAATCAAGCAAAATGGTCCGCCTGCCTCGGATGACCTGGGTACAGAAATCAATCAGGAAATTATCAAGTGGCTAAGCTTACTTTACTAATAACTCTTGGCTGAATGATAATTGCAGTGACTAGCTTTCTCTCGTTGTGCCATTGTATAAAAATCTTTACATGGGAACCAAACAATGAAGTCCACCTCCTTAGACATCCCAGCATGGGATCCAAATGCTCCAGAAGGGAGGGGGGTCTATCTCTCGCACATTAATAGATTAGGGCCAGCAGAAAAATTCCCCTGCTTTGTTTGTTTGTTTGTGGGTCCTATTAGTTCTCACTTATGCACTTAATGAAAGAGGCCTTGTTTTCAAGTGGTTTCCTAAGGAGAAGAGGTGAATTTCTCTGGTATTTTCACGCAGCGGCTGGAAAGCTTGGATGTCCTGTTGGCCTCTACACCACCCTCTCTCTGTCTTCCTATATTTCATCCATTCCTAGGGGAAGATATCCTTGGTCTTCTTTTCTCACTGGAGATGAATGGGGAGTTAGGCAGACTGTGGGGTAATCGAAAAAGACACACTCAGTTGCAACCAGGGGTGTCATCTCGACAGTTCAGCCTGGTTTCCAGAAGCTGGTTACAATTTAAAAACCCAACAGACTGAGTTTGAGTGATGTTCACTCCAAAGGGAATCAAAGCTATTTTTTATATATCCTTTCTTAGCTGGGCTAGGTGGATGTCAGGAAAAAGGATCAAAGATAGGAACAAAAAAAGAAAAAACACCTTAAAATTTATTGCAAAGCATTTGAGCTGTGACCAGCTTGAGACAGAAGAGGTAATAGCATCTTCTTCCATTAGAACAGAATATTTATAGCTCAGGGTTGAATTGTGGAATCCTCGGTGCTCTCTGAGCTTCATTGTTTTTCTGCAGATGTTTCATTACCAAACTAGATAACATCACCAATGCACCAGGTAACATCGTCATAAACAGTACTGATGATGTTATCTAGTTTGGTAATGAAACGTCTGCAGAAAAACAATCAAGCTCACAGAGCACCCAGGACCCCACATCTTCCATTTCAGAGAAGACAATTTCCTAATTTATATGTGTTTGGAGTTGGTGATGGTTGGAAAATTGATCAGGTCAGAGGAGCTAATTTCAGCTTATGTTGCCTGCCGCAATAACTGAGGAACAACAAATGTTTGATCCACAAGATCTGCAAGCAGATTTTCAGGAGATGTCCATCCCATTTCCATTGCTTTGGAAATGTGGGGAGCTGAACCCCCAATAGGTGGCTGTGCTATTCCAATGGGCTGTTCTCATGCACAACCTTGCCCTCCTCACCTGGCCTTTTCTTCCTGAAATCCAGCCTATCCTTCTCAAGGCTTGGATTATAAATGCATTCAAGAGATACATACATACATATCCCAGTAGCAAGGATGCGGCCGACTTGCAAAAGTTCTTACTTCCATCCCATGCCGGGTTGATGCTGTTTACTGTTGGTGCTGAGTATTACACTCTGTGAATTCTTCCAAATTCTGAGGTTTTTTTTTTGCCTCTCCTTAATGAGGCCATCAGCTTTTCTCATTTTGCCTTTACAGCCTTCCAAGTCTGCTTTCATTGCTTTCTCCTTCTTTTAAACAAAAATTCTTTCTGGATGGCCATCTGCTCGATGCCTTCCTTCTTCAAAAATAAAACAACAACTCTTAAGTAAGATTTTAATGCTTTCCTTTCATTTTCAAACCATGCTTGTTAATTGTGCTCTGTTCCCCATCTTGGCAAAACGTGTAGACTTTGAGAAAAAAGAAAAAACCGCAGCCAGGATGTCGCTCTTCTTTGCACACTTCCCAGGAAGACACTCGGTCAGTGTTTGGTGATGGCTTCCTGCAAGGGGATTGTCTGCATCTTCTTCACCATCAACCCCACCTCCGAGGGATCCCCAAAGCATCAAGTGTCGTAAAGAATAGATGGAGGAGACCAAAACAGGATCTCCCCCAGTTTTCCCAAAGCTCATCCTTGCTGGCAGAGGGCCTTCCTCTAGAACCCATCTTAAAGGTGCTGAGATGGAGAACCGTTGCTTTAGAAAAAGGAGAGGAGAGGATGGGGCCATTCTTGAACGGTGGACGAAGCAGAGGCCATCGAAGGCCGAGAACCAGCACATCAAATGTGTCTCAGCCCTTCGAGGTAGTCCCGACAAGAAACACACCCAGAAGTCCTAACTGCACTGCAAGGTGACACTCACAGAATCTTGCAAGCCTGGGAGTGCCTCTCTGCCCCCCTCACCTTTACGGTCCAAGAAACTGGGGAGGGTCTCTTCTGAGATGTTTGCCAGTCCCCCCATTCCTTCTGTAGGTCAGCTGCCTCCCCTGGTAGTTCTTGATATACAGCCTGCCCATTATGGTCATAAGTTGTGACATTATGGTCGTAAGTTGTGGCTGTTTTTGCAGCAGTCGTTAAATGAGTATGGTGGTCGTTGCGGGTGTGTTTTTGCTGAAAACTGGAAGTAACTGCTGAGTTTTGACAAAACTGTCATAAAACAGCCACGTAACCATGGGACGCTGCAAGGAGCCATGAATGCGTCCGTTTTGCTGAGCACCAGAAATTGAATCATGTAGGTGGGGGTTGACCATCGGAACTTCAGATCTGAGACGTTAAGTAATCCAAGTAGGTCAATTTAACTTGGAACAACTGCTCAGTGACCGGTTGTAAGTCGAGAACTACCTATAATCTGGCCTAGTTTGCAGCTCCTCTTCCTCTTCCTCCTCCTGTCTCTCAAGGACATTCGCACAAGCCATTGCATCATCATGCACAGGACACAAATTATGATTTTTTTTCTCATTTGTACGATGATGTCATGAAGCAGGTGGATACCTGTGGACCCAAGTGGGATCAAGGATGGACTCCATTGGCAAAGCCAAAGATTTCATGCAAGATGTGCAAGTTACCAGGAGGACTTACTGTAGATCAGGGGTGTCCAACTTTGGCAGCTTTAAGATGTGAGGACTCATCTCCCAGAATTCCTCAGCCGAGTCCACCCTTCTTAAAGTTGCCAAGGGTTGGACACCCCTTTTTGAGACACAGCGGTTAACTTTCGAACCACGTCATGCACAACTTTCTCTACCGCTGTTCCTGGAGATGGTCCAACCTCGGATAGAAGGTATGGCCAACGAACAATTAATGCTGGTGCTTAATTGGCTGCATGCGCTGTGTTACGATGGATAAAATAGAAGTTGTACAAGCTTTGGGTTGAGGGTCGTTTTCTCTCCAGATATTTCTTGCAGTTGTTTTTCGAAGCCTTGGAGGAATGATGGGAGAGCCCCCAAAATCTCTGACAGATGTCAAAGGAATCACCGTCTGATGTGCGTTTCCACATTCCCTGTCAATGAGACCATCTCTCCATTAGCGCATGGTTGTGTGTCCTTCTGAATTCTAACTTGTATCAAGGGGCAAGGCCCAGCGTTGCATTTAAACCACTGCTGTAAGCAGATTCCCTTGGGGGACTGAACATCGATGTTCAGGGATGAAACGGAACTCCTTTCGGTAGGAGGTCTGATCGAAGCATTTAATTCCCCAGCCCAAGGTTTTCCTGGATTCGCACATAAGTTTTCCCTGCAGCTGTGGCGCGAAGCTATCACTCCTGTCTTTCGTGACGTGTGACCCAACTGTGCCAGTACCACATGGCGAGGCATCACAAGCCAGCATCCCTGGAAAAGCGGGCTATGATGAGTGAGTGCCACATCCGACGCCCCCGTGTTTTATTTATTCGTTTACTGCTTCTGCGGAAGCTCGATCACGCTGGGTTGCCCTCGGCCTGCCTCCTCACTTCTGTTAAAGGGTTTGAGGGGTGACACATGGTGGCTGAGTTCGGGGGGATCTGATCTAGAATCATCGAATGCAAGAAATCACAGCGGTTGCCACCTTCATGCTCGGCGCTGGATCCACAAGAATAGTTTCTGAACTTCAGTCACTCGAGGATGTGCGCACTTTAATTCCCAGAATTCCCCAGTCAGTTGGGCTTAAGATTAGTGGACATCAATTCCTAGAAGTGTCTAGCCAGCGCGTTTCAGATGGGTGGACTTCCGTTCCCAGAATTCTCCAGCCAGCAGGTTTCAGATTGCAGACTTCAGTTCCCAGAATTCCCCAGTCAACAGGGTTTAAGATTAGTGGACTTCAATTGCCAGAAGTCTCCAGCGAGCATGCCTTAAGATGCATGGACTCCAAATCCCAGAATTCCCCAGTCAGTCAGTAGGGTTTCAGATGGGTAGACTTCAGTTCCCAGAATTCTCCAGCCAGCATGCCTGAAGATGTGTGGACTTCAGTTCCCAGAATTCCCCAGTCAACAGGATTTAGGATTAGTGGACTTCACTTCCCAGCATTCTCCAGCCAGCATGTTTCAGGTGGGTGGACTTCGGTTCCCAGAATTCCCCATGCAACGTGCATTAAGATGCGTAGACTTCAACTCCTCAGCATGTTGCCTCGGGAATTCTGGGAGCCGAAGTCCACACGCCTT
>JANHZU010007124.1:47059-57735 GCA_032468055.1 Acrochordus granulatus
TTGAATTGTGGTGCTGGAGAAGACTCTTGAGGGTCCCTTGGACGGCAAGGAGATCAAACCAGTCAATCCTACAGGAAGTCAACCCTGATTGCTCTTTGGAGGGACAGATATCGAAGCTGAAGCTCAAGTACTTTGGCCACATAATGGCCAGAGAGGACTCATTAGAAAAGACTGTTATGTTGGGAAGGATTGAAGGGAAGAGGATGAGATGGATAGTTCGCATCATCAGTGTGATGGGTGTGGGCTTGGGAGGACTCTGGGAGGCAGTGCAGGACAGGGAGGCCTGGTGTAATGCAGTCCATGGGTTTGCGAAGAGTCGGACACGACTGCGTGACTGAACAACAACTGCCTGCTTTTCCTCACCTTACTGGTGGGTATGGTTTGGTCCTTTCTGAATTAAGCCTCTTTGAAAGGCATTGCAGAGTACCTTTCTCTTTGTTTTGCTCCCCAGAGATATATTACCCCTGAGGTTCTATGAACAGCCCTTTACCCTTCTTTTTTTTCAAGAGTGGAAAAGCTTTTTCTAGCCAAGATTTTCATTTACCCAAATTCAAACTTCCTGGGGAATATTCCTGTTTCTTTTGAAAATTCTTACCATTTCTCCCATGTGCTTCTGTTTCTTTTTTAGGATCTTGTTGCCTTTTCTCTCAAGGATGGTAAGTGAATCTGGGGTCCTATTTTTCCTGTCCTCCCCCAGTTATTTTTATTAGCTCTTAACGAGGGAGACATTCAAAGCAAAATGGGTAAAGCAGTATAGGATACCATTGGGGGAGCCAGACAACTGGCCACAGATTTTGGGAAGTTTTCTCCTCCCTCCATTCAAAGATAGGCACAAGTTTGTAGTGGCTTCCTAAATATTCCCTCTTCCTGTCCTATTTTCCCAGGCTACTATGATGCTCGCATGCGAGTGCTTCTGTCCCACATGACTTCATTGCTGAGGATCCCATTGGCAGAACTGGAAGATGCTGAGGATTATCTCCTTGAATGTTTGAAGGAAGAAAAAGAAGCTAAATCAGAGTATGTTTCTTCCAGACCTCTGTGTCTTTTTACAAGGCACAGCCACAAAGGAATCAATACTGTTTAGCTCGAAAAATGCATTTGTTTTAAATATTTGGTTTCTGCTGATAGGACCGTATTTTAATCAGAACAGATAAAAGTGCTGCTACTTGTGAAAGAGTTATAACCAAAACCCAGATCTCAAGGGCAAAAGATAGCATTCTCCCAGAAACCTGTGTATCCATTTTCTTTCCTTTCTCTGGGGTTTCAAAGCCTCAGTCTTTGAAATGTTTTCCCCAAAGAAAATTGGGAAAAAAACAGTTGTTTTCAGTTGAAAATATTTTTTTTCACAAAGAGCTAAAGTAAACAAGCAAAAAAGTCTTCAACCTGGTCATTTAATTTGGTTTATTGAAAAAGCTCTAGCTTTTGTGACCACTTTAACATGGTTTGGGCCCTTTCAGCTTTGTTGAAATGGACTTGTTTAAAAAATGCTGGGTGTGAACTAAAACAATTCATTTTAACACACTGTCATGAAATGCAGCCCTTATGAATTGCCTGGGTGTGTATTTTCATATTTGCTCTTCTTGTCATGCAAGCTGCTTAGGAAATAGGAGCTATTTGGCAGGTAAGTTGTTTTGTGCATTGGCCTTGCCATCATTTCCATTTCTGATACATCCATTTTTATTTTTGTGAACCAACAGAAAAACATTTTCGGGAAAGGCCCGCCTGTGAGGCAGTGGGAGGCACTTGCCTCAGTTATGGTCTGTTAGGGCAGAAAGTCACTACTTTTCCTTCTTCTCTGTCACCCTCAAGAACGGTTGAAGCCAGGCAGAAGGAGAAGGAGAAGAGGAAAAGGCTGAAGCGCTACCTGCTGATTGGCTTGGCAACTGTAGGCGGTGGAACAGTAATTGGTAAGTGAGATCTTTAGTTGGTGAGATCTTCATCCTTCCTTGATTGACAGATTCCAGTCCCATCATCTCCAGCAATTAGGATGATGGGACTTGTAGTAGGGCAGGTCAAGGGAGTAGCAGGCACTGCAGAAGCAGAGTTCTGAACGTGGTTTGTTTTGCCTTGCCTGGGCCGGGAACTGAGAACCTGCTGTTTTCTGTTTAGGCCTGACTGGAGGATTGGCAGCCCCCTTGGTAGCTGCCGGAGCAGCAACTGTCATTGGAACTGCTGGGGCTGCGGCTCTGGGATCGACGGCTGGGGTGGCCATTGTGGCCTCACTCTTCGGAGCTGCTGGGGCAGGACTTGTGGGTAAGGCAGAAGTTGGCTCTCAGAACCCTGGGTCTTTCTTTGGTGAGCAGCCAATAGTTGTGCACTTTGATTTCCAACATCTGCAGACAAGGGAAAGATTCCTGCCTGAAACCTTGCAGTCAATAGCCAGTTGGAGTTGGAAACATTGGACCCATTGCAGGGAAGCTAATCACCCTCTTAGTTGCTATCGCTAGGGCTGTGGTTGGCTATCTGGCTGGATAAAAATCACCACTTAAAACAAATAGGAAAGTCCTGTGCAAATTATGTTACTACTTAGAAAAGTCCACAACCAGGTGATACCTCTGCATGCCAAGGACTGGTTGCACAATGGCCCTTCCCATTTCATCTCTTGATTTTAAGCCCACCATAATGGAGGGTTGTTTGTCTGGAAGGCTAAGCTCAGCCTTCAACCTTCAGACACTGGGGACATCAAGAGTTCTTGAGCAAAGGGATCACCTTTTCAAGGGTAGAAAGGACTTGGGGGAGAATTAGAGACCTCCATCTGATCTAGTTCCTTCCAGACTGCAGTTAGGTTAGAGGTAAAGAGCAAACAGTGGTTTGCAGTTTGGAGGAGAAACTCACCCATCTGTACTTCTACTTTTGCTTTGCATTAAGATCCCCACCAATAGTGCTCTTATTTTGATTTGTTAAACAAGGATCAAACCATGCTTTCCTCTAGAAATGGGAGACAGATTGCTACTAAAATGTCAGTTTCTCTTTTCTCAGTATGGCTAACCACCAATGATAGAGACAGCTTGGATTTTCTTTTTTCAAGTCAATCTGGTTCAATATGGCAGAAAGCTGTGATCCAGTCTCTGTCTCTGACTTTGATTAAAAACCATTTGCAATCTTGAATAGGTGCTTGACTATCAAAAGCCTTCCTCTCTCCACTTTCTGCTATTGCAGCGATGCAGATATTGTGTTGCGTGTATGTGTTTTTTTTTTGCAGGCAGGGTACAGTCCAAGTTACTGATTTGGAGCAGGCTGTGACAAACCATGGTCTAAATTTTGAAGAGCTAGGAAATGTACCGTATTAACTGTGTATTTGTGTGCATGCTTGGTTAATTAGGCTACAAGATGAAGAAGCGTGTGGGTGCCATAGAAGAATTTGAATTCCTTCCCTTAACAGAAGTGAAGCAGCTCCATATTGCCATTGCCATCACTGGCTGGCTTTCTGCTGGGAAATATGGTAAGAACTCACATTTCTGTAGCCAGAACACAGTGGATATCAAAACATGGCCAATTCTAAAAAAAAAAAAAATGGTCCTGATCACTGTTAGTGAATATGGGGCTTTTTACACTCAGAAAAGTTTTCTGTTTTAGGAGTCTTGTCCTGCTAGCGAATGTACTTCTCTCTTTCTTGCGATGGGCTGTTTCCTCCACTTGACCTCAGCCACTGCTGTATAATGCACTTGGCTATAAAAGGATGATTAACTTTTTTTTAACAGGCATTCATATTTATCTTTCATGCCACTTATTTTCCTGATATAAGGCTGAGGTCAGTGTGTCCTGAAATGCAGAAATTCTCTCTTGGGCAAAAGGTGAGGATGTGAACATTCTCCGTGTTTGGGATGAGCAGTGTGGAGAGAATGATTTCAGAACTGGGCAGAGAAGGATAGCTGTCATTCCCTTGGTCTTGTAAGAAATTGTCTTCTCTCATTAACTGGAGTCTTTTCCTGGTAGAGAAATTTAAACCTTTTGGAGAACATGTGGCTGTTCCAGGGGTGCTGATTATAACTCCCTGTGGCAAGAACTCCCTTGCCCAGATTGATGATGATGATGTCAGCACTGATGATGTTACCTAGTTCAGTAACATGCAGTGTCTGCAGGAAAACAACCAAGCTTGGAGAGCACCAGGGACTGCACTGCCCAGAGATGTCCTCATCCCCTTCTACTTATGTTAAGACTGCTCCTTTTGGCTGCAGCATTTCAAGAGCTCAGGATGGCCCACTGAAGGCATTGGGGGGAGGGTGACATCTCCTGCCCTAAGAGGACCAGGAGTGGCATCTGGGACTCCATCCTGAGGTCACTTTTGCACCCCATAGTTGGACTCACACGGTCTCCGGCCTTCGTCTCTTGACAGGCAGTTTCACTGCTCCCTGGAGCAGCCTCCTGCAGTCCAAAGAGCAGTACTGTTTAGCCTGGGAATCCAAATACCTGCTGGAACTGGGCAGTGCCCTGGATGCCTTGTGGAATGGATTGGTTAACATGGTCGCCCAGGAAGCCCTCAAGTATACCGTCTTGTCAGGTGAGTGAGAGCTGAGCGGCCTTATTTTTGGATGGAAACACATTATGGTTCCTTCAAGCTGAGCTCAGCTCCCGGTGACTTTGTGGCCCTTCCATGTGGTTTTCTTGGCATCCATGTGGAAGGGCCATTCCCTCCTTCTCCTGTCCAAGGAGGTACCAGGCCTGAACCAACAATAAAGGTCATCTACCATTAAGATTCTATTGCCATAGCAAGGGAGGGCACTGTGGCCCTGGGTCCCCCCCTTAATTCCCTGGGGATGATGGGAGCTCAAATGGCACAGCTTCAAAGGGCTCCACCTTGCCTTCCACATGTTTTTCTGATTTTCAGCCATCCTGTTTGCTCTACCTCTTCCTAGGCATCATCACAGCCCTGACCTGGCCGGCTTCACTGCTGGCGGTGGCTGGTGTGATAGACAATCCGTGGGGCGTGTGTCTCAATCGCTCTGCTGAGGTCGGAAAACACTTGGCGCAGATACTCCTGAGCCGGCAGCAGGTAGGCCCAAGAAAGTTCTGGCCTCAACCCACCCAAACTAGTCTTGATGTAAATTTCACAGAGTCTCTTTAAAAGCACATAAATCCATTTATTATTATTTCAGAAAAGATGATCATAATGCAGAGGCTGCTTTTCTATTTTTAGAAATCATTCTTATTCCTTGTGGCAGAAAAGTTTCTGAAGCCAGAGAGTTCCTGGTAATGGGGTGTTGAGATTCTCACCACCCACATCTCTTTTGGGGAACTTGACCTGCATCTCCCAGAATGAGGACTAGAGATATGATGCCTTTTAAAAACAAACAAGACATGACATGGCTCAGATGTCTTTTCTCATTTTTCTCCTCTGCTCTTCCTCCTCCAGGGCAAGCGGCCAGTGACATTGGTTGGGTTCAGTCTTGGTGCTAGAGTGATCTATTTCTGCTTGCAGGAGATGGCCAAGGAGAAAGGTAAGTCAGATCTCTTCTTCTTTGGGGTTTCTACCTAGGGCTGACTCCCTGCTCACGTCTCTCAGTTGTGATGATTTCAACTTAATTGAGCCAAATCTACCTTCTCAGGTATTGTTCTGATCTCCTTCATAGCATGAGGTTCCTTTCCTTAAAACCCTCCTCCTCCCGTTTGTTTCTTTTCTCCCACCCTTAGCCTGCCATCTGTCTTGTTACAGACTGAGATCTGGGAATTAATAATGCCTCCCCCTCTTCCCTTTGGCTGGCAAAAACAGGAGGGGAATTGTCACAATTGCTTGTGAGATGCCTGCTGGGTACAATAGGGTTGTTGTTCAGCCCTTTGGCTTCTTGCAGTCACAGATTTGTCTGTCTTCCTTGCCAAACTAAAATCTGCCACCATTGTGATGGCTGGCTTCATTTTCTCCTGCCAAGCAAGGAAGTCTGGTGAGGCAGGCCTGGGTATTTTCCCCAGCAGATTTCAAAGAGAGACAGTGTTTGGCTCTACACTGTGCTGCTTGGGTTTCTAACCTGGATTGTTGCCTTGGAAGCCAGTTCTCTGCTATCTGCAGCCTGTGGGAGAAGGAGGGGAATTGTGATTCGAGGATAATTTGCAAATTGTGCCTGCAAATTCTGGGTGGAATCTCTATTGAGTTCTGTTTTAATGGCTGTCTTTTTAAAGAGATAAGCGTTCTCCAATAGGAAGGAGGCTAAGCACTGCAAATAAAAAATGGAACATAAAAAACATTAAGAAACCACTTACCCTAAATAAATGTGGAAATCAGTACAAGTTGGTTGTTTTAAGTTCTGTCTTACACATCTGATGAGTTTATTTTATTGGTTGTTCCTTGTCTTTTTAGTTTTACCCACCTGTTTTTGCTCTGCTTGGTAGCGGTAGTAAAGCCATAAAAAGAATACTGCTCTGCAACTTGTGCAGTTGATCCCATCTCAGTCCATCAGTCTGCCTGGATTGTTTTTCCAAGAAGGGCAATAGAAAGAGGATGAAGGATCCCACCTTTCTAGCGGTTTCACCTTCAGGGCTTCCTCCTGTCCTTGGGTGGGTCTTTTTCAGACTGCGAAGGAATAATTGAAGACGTGGTGCTTTTGGGGGCCCCGATAGAAGGAGAAGCCAAATACTGGAAACCGGTCACCAAAGTTGTTTCGGGCAAGATCATCAATGGCTTCTGCAGGTATTATTGCCCTTAACTGTGGCGCGCGCGTGCACACACACCCCCTTTCTTTTTTCTTGAAGGAAGTTTCTAAATTCCTTGAAAATTACTTTTCAAATTTTGACCTTCCGCTCTCTCCAGGGAGAGAGCTAATGACCTAGAAAACAGCTCGTTTTTCCACGATTTAATCTTGTGAAGATTACATTTCATTTTTCCCCAGCTTTGTTTACATCCCAGAGTAGGGGAGCTGCACACACAGGGGCAGTTGACCTGCGTGCCAAAGACTGGAGAGGCGTAAGAGGGAAGGCTGTCGGGTTTACATCCGATCTGTGGGCTTTCCCAGAGGGCTGCTCTTGCACAAATTGAGGAACAGCTGCAGTTCCTGTGCTCTCTTGCTGTTTCTGGGGATCGGATGTTGAGCTGCCCGGCCACATTCTTCCTCTCTCCTTCATCCTCCAGGGGAGACTGGTTGTTGCGATTTGTCTATCGCACTTCGTCTGTTCAGCTGAACGTCGCAGGGCTTCAGGCCGTCAACCTAGACGACCGCCGGATGACAAATGTGGACCTGACCTCTGTTGTAAGTTGGTGGAAGCAACTATGGGGATCTTGTGAGCTTCAGAGGTTCGTAAGGAGACTGTCCACTACCTGCGCAGATCTGGTTTGACACCTAGAGTTGGCTTCCCTTGCAGGTGAGCGGCCATCTGGATTACATGAAGAAGATGGATACAATTCTGAAGGCCATGGGACTGCCAACGAGGCAGTGCCTGGAGAAACAAGGGGGGCTTCTGGGGGTGCCTCCCCACCACAGTGCAGAGAAGCAGATGTTGCCCAACAGCAGAACCTCTGAGGAGCCCAGCAGGCTGCACAGGGCAGGCACAGGTGGACTTGAGCGGGAGGAAGGCCTCAATGGCAGCAGAGACCACTGGTGCTGGGAGCCAGTCTCTGAGCCTGGACTGGAGCCTGAGGGTGGGGATCCTCCAGCAAAGGAGGCCTCTGTTTCTAAAAGGGACTGACCTGCTCAAACCCTGCCCTTCATTCCATCTTGCCATTCCCAGGATGTCCTGTGCAGACCTCTGTCCTGGCTCCAGGGTGACAGGGCACGCGGGAAGATGCATTTTGCATGAGGCCTTCAGGGCTGCTTAGAAGAGCTATTTGGCTCAGACAGGTGAATGCCTCTGAAAACCTCAGCAGCTGACATGTGAATCAGCACCCCCTCTGTGCTGTTTTCTGACATCTGGCATCCTCCTCCTGAATGTGGAAGCTCCATCTTTTACTACAATGGCTCTCCCTGTACGTATTTCCCCCTTGGCTGTGCCAAAGGTGGATACTCCCAGCCATGCCTCTGCAGTTGTCAGATACACCTCCCATTTTTACCTTCTCTGTCCAGAGTGGCTTTGTAGTTCAATCAGATCTGGGGGAGGTGAAGCTTGGAAGGGCTTACCCCATGGCACAGAGCGAGCTTATTTTCTTTTAAAAAGGGCAAGTTAAGATTGTGCTTGGATCCCATCTTTCTTTGTTAAGAAGCTCTTTTGATCATCTGCTGAGCCAGACCGCGAGGATCATTTCTTCGCATTTAGGAGTCCTTGGATCCAGCACCAGCCCTTCCAAGCCCATTGGGACCACAGCCCAAGTTGGATTCAGGAGAGCAAGAGGAAAGATAGCCTACTTCTAAAGAGGGAGGCTTCATTGGATGGCAGGAAAGGGCCTCATCCAGCACTACCAGTTGCGCCCCTTGAGAATTAGATACACCCTCCCAGTGTGGAAATAGGTAAAGGTCCCCTTCTCTCTCATCAGCTGCTGAACATTCATTTTAATTAACAGGCTCTATTCCTTGTTTTGGTAGAAAGGAGAGGATGTACCAAATTTGATGCAATCAGATTGATAGAAATGGACCCTGGAAGGCATTTTTGACTGTCCATGGGAATGAAGAACACTCAAAAATAATAATTAAAAATTGGAAAAAATTGGCCATGGGAAGGTCTCTCTTGCTATCTTTCGTATAGCTTTCCTGTTACTGCTGTACCCGAGCCCAGTGGTCTCCGGGCTGGCTGCTGGTTTTCACTAAAATCTTTTTCATTTTTACATTCGTGTTGACCATCACCAACCTGTTGATGCAGACTACAGTGTCTGCAGGTGGGCAGGCTTTTCTGCCCTTCACTGCTTGCAGTGCTCCTGGAGATGCAACCTTAGTTTGAAATTCTAAGGTGTGTTGGGTGCTGATCAGAAAAGAAAGGGCTGGCAGCGTAGTAATAATACTAGTAATGAATCGCCGCTGAGGAGTGGCCTTGGCTAAAAGTGACCACAAGACCTCCTAGCCTTTACCCTGCTTTTTTGGAGATGATGTTAATTTGTAGACACGAGCGACCAAGCAGTGCTTCAGATTTAAGAGAGGGCAGCAGAGAGAGAGGTCTCTTTATGCTGAAATTTACGATTTGGTCGGAAAGAGAAACAGCAACCAAGCTAAAAGGAGAGTGACTGAGGAAAACCCCGCTTCGCTCGAGTTAAGCCCTAGTCCCTTTCTTTCCAGCCACGTCTGCTTGTGAACACACACGCACACTTGGGGCATTTTAAGGTTGCAAGCTGGACTGAACCTTGCTTGGGATTCAGGAGTGAGTAAGATTTAAATTCCCACCACCAGCCTTAGGACATCCTTAGCTGGTATGTAACAACCACCACAACTTAGTGGCTAGGCAGTTGTACTACAACCCCTTCTGTGCTACAATCAAATGTAGCAAAGGGGGTGGGCAGGCAGGCAGGCACATACATGCACACACATTTCCTAGCAGGCACATACATGCACACATTTCCAGAAAGTGGACAAATCACACTAAAAGCAATCCAAGCTGCAGAGTGCCTGAGAAACAGCTGTCAGTTTCTGTGGAGGGAGAAGGCAGATCCAGGGAAGGAAGAGAGGGAGCTCCCTTGGTCTGGAGGTGGACGCCTGGCTGGTGGGCACCTGGAGTTCCCCCTCCCCTTTTGTGCCCAGTCCAGCACAGGCAAGGATAACTTTTAAATCAGCTTTAGACAGCTGCCGGAGGGCAGCGCTCAGTCCGAGGGCGTGTTCAGATAGATCCGTTTCAGGTTCTGCTCGGGCTCCATCTGCTCAGCCTCGGACAGATTGGCGGAGTTGGCCCGCCTGGCCAGGAGGAAACCTAGTGTGTGGCTGCTGTGGTGGTTGCCGTGGATGATGGAGTCGGCCGAGTCTGTTTCCCCCGGCAGGGCCAGAGCATTCCTGAGGGAGACCCCCGGCTGCAGGCCGCTGTTTGAATTCCTCAGGGACAGTGAGATGCGGCTGGGCCTGCGTTCCCAAGTGCGGGGACAGCAGGGCAGGTACTTGGCCATGGCCTGCTTGAAGTCCCGCATGAACAGTGGGTAGATGATGGGGTTCATGGTGCTGTTGCAGTAGCCCAGCCAGGTGAGCATGTCGAAAAAATCTGCCGAAATGCAGTTGCAGACTGCCTGGGGAGAGAAGGGGGGAGAGCAGTGTAAGGGGCCGAGGATTGCACAGGTGTTTTGCAAACCACCTTAAAAAAGCAGCTGGAGTTTTATTTTTAGATGTCCAGGGAAACGCTTCAACCCCCATCCAGGAGGCTTCCTCCACCCTGTGTGGAAAAGCAGACACGGTAAGGAACCTCCAACCGTTTCTCAAACGTGTAGGGCAGGAGGCTGTGAAGCAGGATACTCCAAAAGTCTCAGAAAGGAGTGCATCCTAAAGAGAAGATTCCCCGGGCACAGACAGACCGATGCCGTTTATGCCACTCACGTGTTTTGAAGCCGGGTCGGAATTTTACTTTGGGGAGACCAAACAACTGTTACATGAAAGAACACATCAGCACAATTTTTCAGAAACGTCAGCAGTTCCTTTACGTCTGATGGACGTTCTCTTCGAGAAGACTGCGGATTTCAAATTCTTGACAAAGAAACCAGCTGCCTTTCGAGAGGAATAAAAGAGAGCATATACATAAAGCCCCCGAGTAAGGCACCACCTTGCTGTGGTGGGGGGGCTTGTGTGCTCTGAAGAAGATGAGAGCTCCGCCAGAGGTTCAACCATACTGGACAGGTCTCATCAGAGGAG
>JANHZU010007126.1:0-14230 GCA_032468055.1 Acrochordus granulatus
GCGGAGAGGAGAGGAGAGGAGAGGAGAGGAGAGGAGCTAAAGGCATCTCATCTTTCCAAATAGCTGATGAAATAGTCTTGTTCTCTGCCACAAGATCAAGTTCTCTGATGCAACAGCTGCAGACATTAAGAGACAGTTAAAAGACAGACAGTGATTGATACATATATCTTCCTAACATCTTGTCTAATATTCTGACACACAGGGAAACAGTCCTTCTTTCTTGTCTGATGGGCATCAGACAAAACATACCACATTTGTTTTGGCACACCATAAGCTAAAAATTGATAAATATTTTTGAAGGACAAAATTCCACACTTGGACTTAGACTAGGATATCAGGAACTGCACCCCAAAAAGCAGAGTGGTGGAGCAAAACACAAAATACATTTCATTTATGTTCAATTATACTTAAACATAATTCATAGGAATTATTTGCATTAATCTATTGTTACTTTTCTCTTTCTATCACATTAACAATTTCAGTTTTGTAGTAACTTTTGAAGGTGTTTGAGTGCCACATTCAAAGTCTATGGGAACCTCATCTGACCCCAGACTTAGATTGTGCATCTCTGATAAAAACAGTGTGCATTTATTCATATAAATTGCCTGAAACTGTTGTATTTTTTAATCTTTGTATATATTTATACTGCTTTCATTTACTGTGGTTTATTACTGGCATTTCATACTGCAATACAAATGGTAAGTATAATCAGCTTTCTTTAGAATCCTCCATGAAAAATTAGGCTGATTTTTTGTTTCAATCATTACCTGTATAAAAAAACAAATGCTTGTATTTTGGACAGAGAGTGAAATGGCAAAATGTTACAACTGAAAAGCAAAATAAAAAAGAGAACATTGTAAAGTATGAATAGGATTATGGAGACATCAGGATTTGGTTGCAATGCAAGTGCAGGTCAGAATACTGAGAAACATCTGTTTAAGCAATCCTTGTCTTGGAAAGACGAAGTGGTATCTCAGCAAGCAGGAGCATTTTTATAAGCTTTGTCTGTAAAAACACTTCTGAAAAATTGAAATGTGCTGGTCATCAGTAACTATTTACAAAGTGTTTCTGCCTATTAATTTTTATTCATTTCATTTTTGCACTTCCACAATCACTACAGCATTCAACGGTAGAAAACATTCAAATATACAACCACAAATGCCATAATAATAAAATCATTATGAACCCCAATGAACAATGAACCCCAAAAAGCAAAATGGCATACAGCATTCCTGTGGTATTTTCTTCCTAATTATAAAACATGTACAGAAAGAGTTCTGCTTTATCATGCTTCTTGAAAGTCAATAGATTGGAGGCAAATCTTACCTCTATGGGAAGATTATCCCACAGGATGAGGACCTTGACAGAAAAAAATCTCTTAGTTATCATATTTTTAATTATCCAGAAGTGGGAAATTACAAGCATTTTTTTTTGAGATGTTCATAGTAGACTAGTCAATTCTAGCTAAATTTGGTGATTCCCAAAATACCTTGCTGCCAAGCCATATTTATACTGTGGATTATATCCAATATTTTAAATTAGTTCCAAAAACCTATTGATATCATGGTAAGATATCCAGTAATTTCTTTACTCTTCAGGTTATATTTTGTTTGAAAACGGCATATTGTGTGCCTTATCAATAGATAAAGGATTATAACATTTCTGATTTATGTTTTAATTGCTTAAAGGTGTTTTTAAATGCTTAAAAATTGCATGATCTACTTTTTGAAATTTGAAATTGCTACTTTCAAATATATGTAGTTCTGAAAAGTTAGTTATGAATGTCTGGCAGGCATTAACTCAGTTTAAAGAAGGCATCATTTTCTTTAAAAAGAAAAATGAGAATGAAAAATTCTTTAAAAATGGAAATGAGAAGAAATTTGGGTGCAGTACTTTTTTTTCACTGAATCCATAATAATAAGAGATTTTATAGAAGGAAAGAAAAAAGAAATCCTTGAGCATATAAACACATATATAAAGAGAGATTAAAGATTACTCATGCACCCAAATCTTCTGATGTCAGAATTCAGACCTAATTTGCATCTCAGAAATTACATACACAAAAAATCCTTATAGTAATTAAGGGAATTGTATTGGCAAAGAACATGCATTAAAATCTGTATATATGTAACAGTAGCTTTCTTTTTCAGAAGTCTATACAGAGGAACAGTTTAACATATAAAATGCAACAAAAATAAATGAATCAATTCATTTAATAAATGAATTATTCATGGCAATTGAATTTAAGATCACAGGTAAATAACCTGAATGGTTCAAAATCTTGAAAACTATCATTGTGGTCTATCCTTATCTAACCATTCATTTTCACACGAAGGATTAATGCTTTAGAATATATGTAGTAGAATTGTGCTTGAAGATATACATTAAGAATATATGAAGTGGTGCCCATGTCCATCTACGAGATGTTTTTTTTTTCTCAACATGTCAAAGCAAGGCCAAAAAAGATACTGTCCAGTTGCTCCTCTCTGATGTTTAAAAGCAGGTAACTGCCCTGCTTCACTGAATCTCTTGGAAGGAACATTTTGATCAAAACATCATCTGAAGAAAAGACCCTTCAAATCTTCACATACTTCTAATATATGCAACTTTGTATATGTGTTTTCCGTACAAACAGCAATCTATTCCAATCTTAACTAATTTAGCTTTGGCATTACCAGAATTATTTTTTTAATCTCCTACTAGTTAGTATGTGATTTAAAGCTTTTCTCTTAGTACTCATGTTTGTGGAAACAATTGATTAGGTGCCTTCAAGTTGCTATCAACTTTTAATGATCACATAGATTTTTACCAGAATAATAGCCCACCTATCACTGGTGTTCTATAGCCCACCTGTCACTGATACAGCTAAGCCTATCCACCTTGCTATTGGTCTTCTTCTCTTTCCTTCCCAGTATTACAGATTTATCCAAATAGCAAGGTCATTGCATAATGTTTGCAAAGTATGATAATTCTAATCAGGGCATTTGTAATAAAGCAATTCTTTCTGTATTTGGGATCTTCTGTTAGTGTGTATGTATATTTAAATTGCCTTTGATCCACATTCTGTATAATACTTACATAACCTTATGAACCTTTCTCTTTGCATTTTGGATGCAAGAAACCAGTGACTCATTGAAACTTGCTTACTTTGAATTAATAAACAATTGTTTGTATTTTCTCCAATTTCTTGGTTTCCATGGTGAGTTATTTTGCCTGCCATTCAAAAATGTCACCTTCAGTTTCTGTCACCTGAAAGTGGCATCACAAGGACTGGGTTGGGGCCAAAATTGGCAAGTTATCAGATGTTCCTTTTGAACATGTATGTGACATCAATGCAAAAGGGGTGGGCCTTTCATTGAAATGCTCTATTTGCCATCTTGCTAATTTTGATGTCCCCTGCAGACACTGCTGACCATCACATAAAATACATATTTAAAAGCAAGTATTTATTTATTAGTGAAAATACTCTCATAGTGGTTTACTTCTCTGTGTTCCTATACACACATTTAAAAATAGTCAATCATGCTTGTGGTGTTACTATTATAACATCAGTCCTTTCTTATGTACAATAGAGTGTTTTAAATAAAAGTGTCAATCATCATATCAGAACATAAATCTTGGGTTGTTTTTTTCTTTTGAAAAAATCAATAAAATCAAAGCTTCTTTTTGAATGTAGCATTTGAATCAGGCTGTTTCAATTCACTAAGTATGGATTTTACATAGTGTCTCACCACTAATCAATTTCAATTATACATGTTGTTTTTAAAGATTTTAGATATACAGTATTTTAATCAGCATATATTTATGGAAAGGAGGAAGTAGATTTGCAAGTCCTGATCTTGTGAATTTCATTCTATTCCATTTACCTAGCTGTTTTCGCAAATCCATTTCTCCCTGGAGTGTAGTTCTTTTTCAAAAATAATGATCACAGGATGATATTTAAGCTTTATAGGGTTGTACAAATTTTTTGAGAGGCATTTCACAATTTACTGGAGTACATATGAAACCTCTTTGAATCAACAATGCAACCTTATATTTTTCCAGACTTAGGTAGTTGCACACAGACAGGGTATAGGGGACAAATTTAATGATTTAGGAACAGGTCTTTATCTTTGTCCATGATAATTACAAAGCTCCTTCTATGAAGAATTTGCAAAGCCAAAATATTCAGGAATATTAAGGAATATTAAGAAAATATTCCTTAAAAGGAATATTAAGAAAATTTGAACTTTGATGGGTCACTTTTTTATAATATTCAGGGTCTGAGAGATCTTAATATATTACTGGTAAAATTATTAAAAATAGTATCACAAGTTAGCAAGATCCACTAATTTCATGATTATGTGACTAATATTTTTTCCTTGTTCCCAAATCTATTTTTATTACTATTTTCTGTCTTGCAGAAAAGGATTGTTTTTCTTCCCTGTTATCAGTAGAATTTCCTTCAAATTCTTTTTGTTTCTTCTGATTATATTCTTGAAGTTCTATTGGGCTTGGCACTCTTTCATCTGTTTTTGAAACTCTAAATGATATTACTTGTAAAGTCATCCATTGGCTTGAGGTGAAATATCATTAATATGACCATGAAATTGAGTTATACATTTCCTTTTTGGAAGGATGTAGTGGAGGTCTTAAACTGTTATCTGGATTTTATGGAAGACTCAGGAGGGGGATTAAGTACATTTAAAAAATGGAGGAACAGTTACACCAGAAATCATCTGGTTCTCTATGGTTCCTGTTTGAATTTTCCAGATGAGAAAGTCCATGATTTGGATTCCTCTAGATTCACAGTTATTGCTTAATGAATAAAGAGCATGGCTTTGTTCAGCTGATGGTCCATTTTAACGTTATGTGGAAGAAAAGGGACTGGCAATAATAATAATGCTTTTACAATTTTGATGTTAGACTACTGCATTCTGCAATATGAAGGACAGCCTTGGAAAGCAATTCATATTCGTGCATTATAGCCATGTAATAGCAATACTATAATAGTTTTATTGTTCTATCATAATTTTATAATTATAATTTATTATATATAAATACATATAATTTATAATTGTTTTTATTTTATCCTCCCTTACCATATTCAACAACATAGTATCAGTAGTACAGTCCTATAAGTGTGTAGGCGCTATAATCTCCCAGGACTTGCAATGGGTAGCTGCCATTAACATATTATTAAGAAGGCACATCAGAGAATGTACTTCCTACATCAGCTCAAGAAGTTCAACCTGCCTCATGAGCTGCTTATACAGTTCTACAAAGGAATTATTGAGTCTATCCTTTTTACATCTATTACTGTCTAGTTCAGTGAAGCAACCATACAGGACAGGTATAGACTCCAATATATAGTCAAGATCGCAGAAAGAATAATTACAGTTAACCTGCCCCCTGTAGAGAACCTGTATATTGAGGGGGTCAAAAAAAAAAAACGGTGAGAGAAGATATCTGCAGAACCCTCTCACCCTGGACACAACTTGTTTGAACCTCTTCCCTGGTAGGCGCTATAGGGTATTGCAAAACTACCAGACAGTTTGATATTCTCTATATAATCTCTATGCTGAGCTTGGAATTACTTTAAACCAATATCATTCTCTCTTCTCCAAACCAACAGAATGGCAAAATCACAATTTTTTTCTCTTATCCATTAAACAAACCTAAACATTCAATCAACCTTCATTGGACCAAATGAATAGTTAGCCAGATTTCAACAAAGCCCATTATAAGCTATTAAATTCTGCAAATAAGTCAGTATTTGTGCACATATGTATGCGTTAGAGAAAAAAAATGTTTCCATCAAAGCACTTATATGTTTGTTGAAAGACAATACAGCATTTGACTCTATAGTATAATCCGGAGAGTCTCCGGATTTCGGAGGTATATAAATTTAATGAATAACATAAATAAATAAATAGTATTTGAAAGTTGGAATTTGTTTTTCATTAAATCATTTTGAGCATCATTGAAATCAGCTCCAGTTATGTGTTTAGGCTGCTATGCCTCACTTCCAGATTCCCTTCATACTAAAGATATAGTAAGATATAGAAGTGTATGCTTAGCTTCATTTGGCACAGCAGGAATACATTGATTACTTAAATGGAAAAGCTAGGCATGCTGAGAAAAACATCCATTATTTTGCTTTGTATGGACTTTTACTTGATAATGATTTGATTCAAGAAATTGTCAAAACAGGCTGCATGAACACTTTAGAACTCAACACTTTATGTGTAGCCAATAGCCTTTTATTTGACCTGTATCCAGATAATCATGAAAATTCTAATGTTCAATAGAGATGAAGATATATATGGACAGGAATCTAAGTTGTCACAACATTATACTTGGCTAAAATAATGTAATAAATTGATGTGTTGAAGACTATGGATTGTGTGAATGGGGTCATGTACAAATGCAACTCAGACTCAAAATGTACTGAAATCCTATTTCAATATCTCATGTTAGATATTGAAAGCTTTTAGTTCGGAAGTTGCTCTCATTCACTTTGTGTCTTAACATAGAGCTTGTCTAGAAAAATGAAGTTAAGTTTCTGAGAGATTAGTTTGTCAAGTGCATTTAGTACTGTGGCACTTATAGTGACTATTGAATACCCCACAGTTAAGGATACAGGTTGGATACTGGCATTTCTCAAATATCTAATTTCTAAATATTGATTATTCATTTTATTGGGGGGGAGGGAGGATGATTGGTTTAAAACTTATGGTTAGATTCTTGAGTATGAAAAATTGTTTTAAAGTTGGATTCAAAAACTTTCTGGACTTAAAATCAGAACTAATAAGGACAGCAGTGGTTAGTGGTGAGGAAAAATGATTAAAATCTATTTTGCTTTTGGAACTGGGTCTGGCAATGAGAAAAAGATCCTTCAGATGTGAAAAACCAAGGAGCAAAGATGAAATGATGAAAGAAACAATTAGTTTGCTTGGAGTGAATGAACCAATTCTCTCTCTCTCTATATAGATATATACCTCAATAAATATACAATACACACACATAGAGATACTTTTTTCTCAGAGCAAAGCATTTGAGATGAGCCTAGGGCAAGGCTCATGAAATAATCTTCCTTTTTACTGTCTCCCATATTATAACAAGCCTTTGTTATAAATTGTATAAGGGAAAATTGTCAGATTCAAATAGGTCATAAATGAAGTTATCCAGTTGATTCAGCACACTGATCCCCTTGCACACTAGTTTCTCCCTGGGATAGAAAGCAAAGACTTACAGTTTTTCCTTTTTTTTAATTTTTCACTAGCAAGGAAGGGGCAAACTAACTAATAATGCAATTAACTTTTGTTATATTCAGCTATTTCAAAATAAAAAGTGTCCAAGTGCACTTTAAGACCTGTGACTGCAGTAGGCATGACATGACTGGAACTTATCAAATTGGCTTGCATACTTCCTTTAATAGTGAGGGTAGCATCAGTTGTTAGGAGTTCCATCTAAAGTTTCTCTTAATTCAATTTTTAACTTGTGTTTTGCTTTTATTCCATATTATATCATTCTATTTTACTTTCATCTTTTTTTACTGTCCTGCTGACAACCTGTAATTTTTATTTTTACTGGAGACTGGTATTTTTATCATCTCTGCCATGGGGAAAAGGAAAAAGAGGTAGCATTCACATTCTGCTTACCAAGCAGCTCAAAGTTGATGGAGTCCTAAAAAACAAACAGCCACTTGCTGTTAGTAACCAAACCACTCTTATATTTCCTGACAGCCTCTCAAACAGATATGATTCCCTGGAATGGGATTTACAAATGGAGATAGAGAATTCCCAACTCTTAGATCTTTCTGCATCTAACTCTAAGGAAGCTTCCCCTTCACATATAGCAGCAATTTAACCAGCTGCTATAAGACTAATACATCAAGGGAATGAGGCTAAAATAAACTCAGAGGCAACTGTGATTCAAAAGCAGTCAGTGATGGATTCTAATTTGAATCCTAAAAAGAGAGTAAATAACATGCTAAAAGATCAAAGCCTACATTCAGAGAAGCATGCAAAGCAAATTCCTCCCCCCATCCCAAATAGTACTGGATAAAAGGCATGCAAAGTATAGTATAACCATTACTTAAAGCCAAATCAAACCACTCTGCCAATTCAAAATGGTAGAATAAAGAGAGGGAAATGGGGATCCAGAAATGCAACCATTCTCTCCCTCAGCAGCTTCTCCATTGTGAAAGGCAATTGGTGGATTTGCAAAAAGTTGAATGGCTCCCATACAGGAGAGACTCCAAACATATCCTTCAGTCTTTCAAACATCCTACTATCATCAGCATGCTGTTTAAAATGAAGTCTTTTTTTTGTGCAAATTTGACATTTCCCATTGCGTGTGTTTCATACAGAGAGAAGTACCCATTAATAATTTATATTGGAAAGAAGCATGCTGCTACTTCAAAGTTTAATTGTAGTAACACAAAAGCTGGTAACTCCAAGGACTTTCAACCTCCAACTGTCCTTGGAAAGTATCAGCCTGAATCTCCCTATAGCTCCCACAAGTTAGTTCTCTGAAGAACTGCTAGAGATAAACTTGACTCTTTCAGCACCCTGCCAGACACTGAACAAACGGGCATTATAAAAAGGCTATATGACCTGAGGGAATTATTAGAAACAACATGCAAAGCTGCAAAACCTCTATAGTAATAGAGCTGGTCACTTCAACCTGCCCCCCCCACAAAAAATGTCTACTTTAAGAGATTACCTGCAACTCTTCTCCCCTTTTAATATGGAATGTGGACATAGAAGGAAACAACAGAGTCCTCAGGGGTAATTTATACCTTATTTTCTTTGTTCTCTGATAAAATTTCATTCTACACAGAAAATGCAAATTATAGAAATAGGTCAATAGACAAGAGGAAGCAAGTTGTAACTCAAATCTTATTGACATACAAACTGAGTATGGCCTTGGAGTTGAACTGAGCCATAAAGAGGTCACCCTTCACTCAACACTTTTAACCAGAGACAAACTATTCTTTCTGGTCATGGACACTATTCTGAGTTGCCACCCTGCAAAAGTACCTCACCCAAATGGCCATTCTCCTCAAAATTTCAACAGAAAGGCAATGGTGAAGGTAGACAAATGTCAAATCACTGTTTCCCAATACCAGAGGAATATTAGATAATATCACTTCTGTGGAATTATTGAAAAATTCCTGTGTTCTCACCCAAAATTCCAATCCCCTCCCAATAATTCTCACTAACTAAGCACAAAGATTCTATCTAGTTACTGACTTGGAACATCACTGGCAAGAAGCATAGAGCAACAGATGGGGATCTGGTGTGGAATTCCTTTTCAATTTTGAGCTTATAACATTCCAAGAAACCTGGCTGACTACAGATGAAGAGAAGATTCAATTATCAGGCTTTAGTTCCTGGACTATCCTTGCAAATATATACATAAGATTAAAATGTGGGAGCATCAGAAGGATTGATTATTCTTGCCAAGGCAGAGCTGGGCTGCCAGGACAAGAATTGGTCCTTAGAGATGACTCTCCCATTATCCAGCCATCAATTTTTTAAATAAATTGTCTGAAATGGTACTACTGAACATATATCTTCCTTGACTTACATCTCCTCACTTTTCTTCTAATAGTTGGACAAATTTAGTAAAGACTGTGTTAAAGATGAACTCAAATCACCCTAAAGTAATTCTAGCAGGAAACTTTAATGCCAGGATAAAGGCCTTCTTACAAGATTTTGTCACTTGGGTGTTATTCCAGAGGATTATTTAATAAATGTTTTGATTCTGACTGTTTACATAGTAGCAAACTATTGAGGGCAACAATGCGTTAGGCCCTAAGACACCCTACTACAAAAAATCATGTTTAAATGCTAAAAACTAGGCATCGCTACAAGAACTTTATAGCTTTTAAAAAAGCCTCTGAAACAACTAAAATATGGTCAGATCTGAAAGTTTTGGTGAAAGGGACAAATTTAATTTTCTTATGGAATATTGTATCAAGTATATTGAAGGAGCATAAAATTAAATTTGATATTTTTATTCCAGCCCCAATTTGGGAGGATTTTTATACAAATCTATTTTCTAATCTGAACAGGGCCTCTCACATAAATTACCAATAGTTTAGCCTTTGAAAATCTTCTCCTCTGGCCTCAATGTCAGTATTAGAAATTAAATTTATCATTCAATCTCTAAAATCTAATAAGGTGCCTGGAAAAGATTTCCTATCCCCAGAATTCTTTAAGACTCATATTGATTGATGGGCTCCACTGTTAGCAGGGCTGTTCACCCATATAAATAATACAGGTTGCATTCCTGTCTGATGGGAAGTTGCCATTATAGTCCCCTATATAAAAAAAGAGACAAAGGAGACCTAAAAATTATAAACTAATAAGCCTTTTTGGAATTTTGGTTAAAATGTATGCAAACCATCTGTTGATCAAAATAGAAGACTGGAATAGAAAGAAATATCTTAGTGGAGGAATAAGCTGGTTTCAGACCAGAGCACTTCACAATAGACAATTGTTTTACTTTTACCATCTTATAACAAAGCAATTAACAAGAAGTTAATTTATTTCATTTATAGATTTCAGTGTGGCTTTTGATTCTATAAATATAAATATTCTGTGGAAGAATTTGGCCAGCTTAAATATGGAACCCAGATTCTTATTCTTGCTTAAGGCGCTCGACTCAAACACCCATTTGAAAGTCACATCCATATTGGTGTCAGCAGGGTTGTATTCTAGTTCCAATGCTTTTAATACCTATGTCAATGACATTCCAGGATTCTTGTATGCTGCAGACATTCATATGACAAAGATACATGAAAAATTTATTAATATCCTTTTATTTGCTGATTATATGATTCTAATGGCAAATTCCCAAATAGCAAATCTAAAGTGATGGTACTCAGCAGAAAAAGTGTGAAATAGTGAAATATAACTGACAGATAAATGGGGAGCCTATTGAACAAGTTAATTCTTTCACCTATATAGGAATGTTTTTTATTAACACAGGGTTATGGTTAAATCATTTTAAGACTCAGCAAGGGCTGAAGTAAGCACTAAAAGATTCTACAAATTATTTAATTACAATTACCCAAGTACCTTGATCCCTATGCTGAAAGTATTTAGGGCAAAAATAGTCTCAGTGCTGACTTATGAAGCAGAATTGTGGGGCCTTAATAAAGTTGCTCACTTGAACAAATTTAGATCCTGTTTTTTAATATGCATATAATATGCATATAATATGACAGTCAGAGTGGAAACAGGTATCCATTCCATACATAGTCATTTAATTTAATTAATTAAATTAAACTATTAATTTCATCTTTAAGAGTTTAAATACTGGCAAAAGATCCAATCAATGTTAGATCCTGTTAGTCTTCCCAAAATATATTTGACAGAACAGATAAGTATGGCCCAACCCAACTCCTAGGCCAGCCAATTTTCAAAGTTATTTCATAACGTAGCTTGTCTACCCAGCATCTACTCTCAATGTTCTCCCAAGCAAGGGAAATTTTTAAACAGAGAGTCCTGGTTATTAGTGCTCAAACTGAAATGGAATTATTGGCTAAAAATAGATCCTTAGGATGGTTGGCTAAGAATAAAATTATTTTTCAACCCAAAAACACCTTTCAATAAGTCTTCACAATTTCTAAGAAAGGTCTATTCTAGAACAAGATTTGAGTGGTTGGACTCCATGACCAGATATGGGTGCTTCTACCACTTGCCATACCATGAGAGAACCTGCATATGCAATACACCAGCCATTGAAAATATTTCTCATATTTTGTTCAACTATTAATTATATGCCCCCATTAGGCTTCAATATTTATCATCCCTATTGGATAGAAGAGCCCACTGGGACCTGAATCATAGACTGTAGTATTTTCTCCTGGGCTCTAAGGTGCATATTGCATGTAAAACTGCTAAGTTTATCACCAAGGCAGTAGTCCTAAGAACCTGATACATTGAACAAATTGTGTATTTGTTCTTATCCTGCAAGATACCACAAGAGAGATTCATCCACCTGATTACTGACTCCTTGTACAGTATTACCACATAGAGACATGTGCAAAAGAAAGTACACTCTTTTTGAGTTCTATGATTTTACATATTAGGACATAGTAAAAATCATCTGGTCCTTAGCAGTTCTTAAGTGGGTAAATATAACCACTTATGAACAATAACACTTGACATATTACACCATGTCATCATTTATTTTACAAAAAGAAAGACAAAATGGAGAAGCCATGAGTGAAAACTTAAGTACACCCTTACTGCTTAAAAGCCCAAGTTTGAGGTGTTTGCTGGTCTCTAGCACTGAGGTATGTGTTAACACAATGCCAAAGAATAAAGATAACAGCAATGATCTAAGAGAAGGTTATAAGGCCATTTCCAAGTCATTTAACGGCCATCATTCTAGAGTGAGGAAGTTTATTCACAAGTGGAAAACATTCAAGAGAGTTGCCAGTCTTCCCAGGAGTGGATGTCCCAGCAAATTCACCCTAAGGTCAGACTGTGCAATGCTCAGAGAAATTGCAAAAAATCCATGAGTTATATCTCAGACTCTACAGGCCTCAGTTAGGCATGTGAAATTTTAAAGTTCATGACAGTACGATTAGAATAAGATTGAACAAGTATGATTTGGAACAGTTGCCAGATAAAGCTTCTTCTCTCTAAAAAGAACATGGCAACACTGCTTCGGTTTGCAAAGTTGCATCTGAACAAATCACAAGATTTCTGGAAGACTCTCCTTTGGAGACACAAGGCCAAAGTGGAGATGTTTGACTGTAATGCAGAGTGTCACATTTGCAAAAACCATACACAGCATATCAGCACAAACCTCTCATATCAATCAACAAGCACAGTGGTGGAGGGGTGATGATTTGGGCTTGTTTTGCAGCCACAGCACTGGGCACCTTACAGTCATTGAGTTGACCATGATACAAAGTATTCTAGAGTCAAAAGTAAGCTCATCTGTCTGACAGCTAAAGCTTGGCTGACATTGGGTCATGCGACATGACAATGATCCCACACACACTAGCAAATCTACAACAGAATGGCTGAAAAAGAAAAGAATCAAATTGCCCAGTCAAAGTCCAGACCTCAACCCAACTGCAATGCTGTGGCGGGACTTCAAGAGAGCTGTGTATAAACAAATGCCCACAAACCTCAATGAAGTGAAGCAATGTAGAAAAAAGAGTGGGCCAAAATTCTTCCACAAAGATGTGAGAGACTGATAAAGTCATACAGAAAATAATTACTGCATGTTGTTGCTGCTAAAGGTGGTTCTACAAGCTATTGAATCACAAGGTGTACTTAGTTTTTCACACTTGGCTTCTCCATTTTAGCTCAAATGGAGAAAATTTGTAAAATAAAGGATGACAGGGACAGCCTAACTCACACATCTCTCCACCCAGCTCTCAACATGGGTGAGGGCTCCACACAAAAACCACATCCACCCAGACTGACTCAGGCTCTTTTCACAACATCTAGAACACAGGTTGTCAATTTCGGTACCAGTATGATTTAAACTGAAAGAACTGGCTTGTGAATAACAAGTTAGTGGTTATTAATTAATTTGACTTGTCCATTTTCCCCAAAGGATTTACTACATATAAGCATTTTGGGAACTTGCCCTCATCCCTGCTTGTGGAAATTCCTATTAAACCTTGGTAGTGAAGTAGCTTAAGTAAACAGTAAAGGAAGAAGCTTTGCTCTTCCAAAAAAAAAAATTCCCATTATCTTATACATAGTAACCTCTAAATTGGATATTGCATCATAAAATTGGTCTTGTGAACATTCTTAAGATTATATCCACTTGAATAGAAAGCGTCTTAAGAAAGTTTATTCTCCTTTGCTTCAAGGCAGTATGACTATCTTGCCCAGTAGATCTTGTATTATTAACTTTTCCAGACTAGAACTTTTTTTAAAAGTAATTGCATTTTAGCAGAGTTATTCAAAGTATTTTATTACAGGCAGGATTACATAGATATTTAATTGCTTTACAGCAGTATACTTTAAACTGCTACATACAAATTCAACATGTTGTGTTGAAAATCTTTAAGGCCTGCAAATAAGTTTTGTTAATTATTATGGAAAAGGACTGTCCCTTTTGGCAATGTGTATATGAGTCTATTACAGAGGTTCAGAAAATGACAAAAGTGCCATACTTTAGTTGAGTATAAATTTGATTGACAGCAATGAGTTCTACTGAGGAAATATATGCAGGATTACACCGCATGTTTACTGAAACTAAC
>JANHZU010007126.1:26821-37942 GCA_032468055.1 Acrochordus granulatus
AAAATATGTACTATGTGTGTTAAAATTTACAATGTGACAAGTATAGCTGACTTACGACTGAAAAGCAAGCAAACAAATGTACACACAACCAACAGAATACCATTTGCTTTAAAGATGTATAGATTTTGTAACTCAAAGATGGACAATAGTGTATAGACTGTTTTGTATAGACTGTGGAAAGAGTCTTTTTGACAATCTGTGTGAGTCCTTCTTTCTCCTCTGGGTCTTTGTCACAGAAGAATTACTTGTATACATTTATGCTCCAGCAGCAAAGGAGCAGCCTTCCAGATCTGGGTCTCAGTGTGTCAAGAAAAGCAGTTGGCATCTGTTGGGGATGTGGAGAGAGATTTCAGGTTGAGCAACAGAACCAGTCAGCAACAAAATGCCGAGGAAGAAGCCTCTTATTTTGAGAGTACAGGAGGGGCAGCAGATAACTTGGTATAATTGACAAGTATGGATTGGATTGCCAGGAACAGACAGGAGATTAAAATTTATCAATTTTAATTCAAAATGAAATGCACTAAATCTAATAGAGAAGATAATGTGGTGTTAATGGGGAACTAAACATTCTGCTCACTAAACTTTATTTTTAATCCAGAGCCAGAACAGCCAAGCCTTCAAATTTATGGCTATTCCCTGATCCTTCTTCAAATACAGCAGTGTTTCTGAAGCTCAGCAACTTTCAGATATGTGCAGTTCAACTCCCAGAATTTCCCTACCAGCATGCAGTAAAGAGGACTGCAAATAAACAGACAACCTGGACAGAATCCAATGTCCAGCTGAGTAATTAGGTGAGATTCTGTTTCTCAAAGATCCCCCATGTTACTTTACCATGTTTTCCAAAATTGTAAATGAATAGCTGAGAACTAGGACAGGACTAGTCATGACTTATACATCACTACCATTATTATCAATGAACTAATATTAACCATTCACTTCCATTTCTATATTCTACTTCCTGTCTACCAGACTTCATTCCTCCTTTTAAACTAAGGTCTTATTTCCAAGATCTTCAAGAGCCAGCGAGTGGGTTTTTACAGTACCTTTATGCCGCATGACAAGTAAGGATCATACTGACAAACAAACAAACAAAAAGATGTTGAATTACAGTGTATCAAGCTTCCCACAGTGACAGAGGGCAATCAGGCCTGGCAAACCTTTCTTCCTTGTCTGTTATCTTGAAATCAATTGCACAGCCGGATGCACAGAGAAATGGCTGCAGCCCGACTCAATCCATTTTGGTCACTGAAGAAGTTAAAAAAGGAGGGGTTGGGCTCTCTATTGATCTGAGGGGAGTAGAGTGGTGACCTCTACTGCCTAGCAATTTTTACATGAAATCATTATCGTTAGGACATTAAAAGAAAAAGGAAAACTTTTACACCAAAGGGTAGCCTTGTGTTTCAGGAAGAACTAAAGAGCTTGATGGAAGCTATCGGAAACATCTTTATTTGGTGGGTTGAAGATAACTTTAATGCCTGACTAGTATCTGATGAGCATTGTAACGCTTCAGCCTATTCTCAAGCAATATTACAGGCACACAGAATTTTTTCAAGCATATTTACCAATCCTGATTAGGTAATACTGATAGTTTGAAATTGTACATGTGTTCATAGGTAGACATCTAGATAGGCAGGGCGATATTCAAACTAACCAGCCTGCAATTTTACACATATATAACCAGGAATAAATTCCATTTCCGCTTGGAGGAAACATCTATTTTGTGCATAGTTCCAAACTGTCATATGGAAAAGTACATAAAAGCCTGAGTGATAGATGCAGAGATTATATAATGGAAATAAGGATGTGGCAAGCAATTCATCCTGAATGATTGCATACTGTGAACTGTTGCTGTCTTTGCTACCCTTTTACTCTTGTCCAAAAGAAAATATATATCAAGAAAAGATATGTAAGCAAAAGAAATGTAATTGTTGTTTTAAATTACTCCAAATATTGCCTCATAAAAAGCCAATCAAAAAAGAGCTTGACAGATATCCACAAAGTAGGGCATTATGGGTTTCACATTTGACAGGAACTAATTTAAAGCAATCTGCAGGCCTTTTGAAGGAGGTGAATAAGAAATGAGAGAAATGGAAATGAAAATACACCAGAACTTGGTTCAATATGATTGGCCCTCTCTATAATTTGTTAGGTGTGCTGATAAGAGCGGTTAAGAGAATCCTGCCAACTCTTTCTAGAAACCCCTTGATTTCTGTGACTCAGTTCTTAATTTTATATCTATATCTTTTTTAATAAAACGAAAATAGCTTGTTCTTTATTTAGAAACTGAGATAAGCAAAATTCATTTCTTGTTCATTTCTTGCTCTTAAATAAAACAGCTCTTAAATAAGAAAATTAGGTATGGCATTTTCAGAATAGCAGAGCCGAAGCTCAAACTGAAGTTTCCATAAAGGGAGTTAATAGCTTCTCAATATATGAAGAGAATCCAAAGAAAAAATTCTAAAGACAAAAATCTTTATTCTTGTCAATAAGCATTCCAGAAAACATATTGCATATATTCAGTTAATATTGATTAGCCAATTAATTAAAACATCCATCAGATTGCTGTGCATCTTACATACTGCAGGACAAAATATGTTCACACTTAAGGAAATAGAATAATCTGAACCTGGAAATAATTTCTAAAATAAAACTGGCCAGACTGATGAGAATATTTAATTAGTGAGATTAACAGTTCATGACAAATGTCAGTGTAAAATGAACAGTGCACTAAAATGTTTGGTGATTTAAATGTCTTCACCACTTGGACAAGCCCAGACTTGTTGAATGACACCTGTAATGCAACAAGAATATACAGTACCCTTTTGGTGTAAAATAATGTTTGAGGGGCTGTAGTATTTGGACATTTGCAAGCAGTCCCTAGATCAAAGAGCCTAGCTGGTATAAAGTAGAATACAAGGTGATGTGAAGTTCTAAATATATGAGAGACTGTTCTTTGTAGTGTCTAGAATCAATTTTGGGAATAAATAAACTTGGTGCAAAAGAAATAAAATAGAATAACTTCAAAAAGAGAAAATATGAGTCCTTATGAAAATAAAAATAGATAAATTAATCTCCCAACCTTGAGAATTTAAAGTGGACTTAAAAAAGAGGATGCGGATGTTGAAAGAAAAAATCATGGGTTCCGCTAATGGAAATATTAGAAATATTAGATACTTGGTGGAATAGTGAGGTAAAAAAACTATAGGTAAGAAGATGATGTATACAAGGCAATGAAAGTGAGAAAAAGAGGTCACAAAGAATGTAGTCACAGTGATCAAGAATGTCTAAGATAAAAAGCAGCACAGAAAATGCAGACTATTTTAATGAAAAAGAAAATGTGTTTTGGAGTTGCTGAAGAGGCCTAAACAAGAAGTATCCTGCAGAGTAACTGAATAAAAGTATGTATATTATTTGGGATGTGGTAAGAGAAGGCTGGAGGGTGTAGTGAATAGCTTTTTGTGCAATAGATAATTATATATAGAAGAAGGGTATTGAAACAGTACCACAAGTGGCACTGAAACTTAGAAATGATTCTGTTTCATTTCATTTCTAATCTACATCTTAGAGAGAGAGAACACTCCATCCAAGACTGCAGATTTCAAATTCTTGATAGACAAACCAACTCTGGCTTTCGAGAGGGATAAAAGAAAACATATACATCAAGACTTTAAGTCCTTCAGTTAACAAGAAGGGAGGGATAAGATTTCAATTGCCCCATGTTTACAATCTCACTTTGGCACGTTTACAAATACAAACTTTGGCTAGACCAGAGTGTTTAAACTGAAACCTTGAGATCTTTCTCTTTACTGCCAATCTCTTGTTTTTTCAGCATGTTACATGAGCACCACGGTATTAGGTTTCACAGTTTCTTCCCCCCTTTTGAGAAATGTGTTCATATATTCCATAGCAGTTTTGTTTCTTATATGAGACTGAAGAAGACTCTTGGATTGCAGTTGAAACACTCTGTAACATCTAAAAATAAAAGTCCAGTTGTCTTTTTAAAATTTGAGTTGCAATATTTTTTTGCAATTTTGCTATAAGACATTACCTGGGTTAATGAGAGTATACATAGAAATTTGGCTACGCATTTTGGGGACAACACCCTTTGAATGGTACAGGAATATGAATGGATTTCTAGAAAGGTGGGAGACTACAGGAATCATTTACATTTCAACATAAGATGCAAAAAACAAGGACTTATTCCCAACAGTTTACATCCAAATTCAACAGTTAGAGGACACAGAGCAGAAAACATCCAACATAAAGCACAGATTCAACTTCTCAACAAAAGGGTAAGACAAATTAATTTTACAACTGATGTGTTGAAAGATAAAGAGAAACACAAATTCCAACAGCTAAGATATATTTTAGCCTTCAAAATATTTAATCATGTCATAAAATATATGGAGAGTGCTCGACATAATGCAGGCAAAGTAAGGCAAAAAACCAAGTTACTCAGACTGCAAGAGACATGAGGGATCTCATAAAATTAATAACCCAATGAGAGAAAATCAGAAATTAACAAAGAATGTTGACTTATGGGTGAAAGATTATCTGATAAAAAACTGACCCAAAGAGAGAAAAATGTCTTTTCAAAAGGACTTAATTTTCAGTAGCTCTGGACAAGTTTCCTTTTGTAGATCTAATCACAGCCAATGAGTTTGCTATTATTAATAACAAATTGACAGAAACAAAGGCAGAACACTTAAGTTTTAAAGTGTTTGCTGCACTTTCCACTGCCAAAACGCCACCCCCAAACCTTGTGATTCAGGAAAGAAAGGCTGTGATTTCATTAGGAAAAAATCCATATATTACCATACTGCCAGCTGACAAAGGAAGATGTACAGTTATTCTCAACAAAGTGCATTAAAAATCCAAAATGTACAAATTGTTGGACAATGATACCCATGAACCTCTTAATAGAGATCCCACTGGCATTTATAAGAAAAATGTTATTGACTGTTTGCAACTTTTAATTAAGTACAATATCATTAATAAGCAATAGTATTGTCAACTATACCCAGGGGAAGCAATGGCATGCTTCTATGGCCTCCCAAAATGCACAAGGAAGGCATTCCACTGAGACCTATAGTTTGCAGCATCAACTCTGCCACCTTAACATTGCTAAGCATTTAGCCACTTTATTGGCACCTTTAATCGGCAACTCTCCACACCACAGCAACAATTCACAAGTTTTTGTCAACCAAGTTCTAAATATTTAGTTGGATTATGATGAAACTGATTTCTTATGATGTAACTTCACTATTTATATGCATACCTATAGATGAAGCAGTTAAAGCAGTGAGGAAAAGGCTTTTACAAGACAGCTTATTAGCTCACAGGATTAAACTACACCATATTTGCTCTCTTTTGGATCTCTGCCTGACAAGCACTTATTTGAAATTCAATGACAGTTTTTACAGACAGAAACATGGCTGTGAAATGGGTCTTTTGTATCTCCTATTGTAGCCAATCTTTACATGGAAGAATTAAAATTCAAATCTTTGGACTCTTTGTCGGGTTGCCCCCCATCCACTGATAGATTTGTGGATGATACCTGGGGCAAAATAAAAATACATGAATTGGAGGCATTCACACAACATATCAATGCCATTGACAGAAATTTATAATTCATATTTGATGATGTTAAAGATATTTTTTTTTAAATTTATGGACTGTGCCATACACATCAAATAAGACAGGAGCCTGGATATTGGAGTATATAGAAAATCTACATACAGAGAGATCTTTCACTTCCCACCAGCCTTTGGAACATAAATTGGGAGTGATTGGCACCTTAAAACATCATGCTGATATAGTATCTTCAAGTAAAGAAAGTTCCATAAAGGAAAATTTGCATATCATAAAATCTCTAAGAAATTGTGGTTATCCAAATTCTTTTTTATCAAAGCCTCTAAAAGAGCTAACCTTTCCACTTATGCTTCTAAGAAAAAGGAGCCAAACAGGTGAAAAAGTGCATTCCTTATGTTCTTGGTTTATCAGAGAAACTTAGTATTTCAGTAAACCTAATATTAGGGTTCAATTCAAACCAATGAATACATTTAAACAAAAATTAGTACATCCCAAAGACAAGACTCCAAACACAAACAGACAGATATCATTTATGCCATTCAATGTAATGAAGCTTGTTCAAAATTTCACATTGGGGAAACGAAGCAGAAATTGTATTCAATCAACACAATTTTTCAGAGATATCAGCTATAAATCTATATCTTAGAAAGAGAACACTCGATCCAAAATTTCAGATTTCAAATTATTGACAGAGAAACCAACTGGCTTTCAAGTCAGATAAAAGAAAGCATACACATTAAGACTTTAAATCCTTCAATTAACAAGGGAGGAGGGACAAGATTTCAATTGCCCCCTGTTTACAACCCCACTTGGAACACATGGAAACCAACCTTTGGCAGAGGCGATTAAAGTGAAATTGTGAGACTTCTCTTTTTACTGCCAATGTCGTGTTTTTTCAGCTTGTTCCATGAGAACCAGGGTATTGGGTTTCACAGTTTCCTCTGTTCCTTTTGAGAAATATGTTCATATATTCCATATCATTTTTTTTTAATATGACACTGAAGAAAACTCCTGGATTTAAGTTGAAACATTTCTCTGTAACTTCTGAAAATAAAAGTCCAATTACCTTTTTAAAATTTGGTGTACAAGATTTTTTTTCAATTTGCTATAAGACATGACCTGGATTAATGAGAACATACATAGACATAGAAATGTGACATAGTGCTATTGTGGGAGCATATTATAATACAGCAAGGATATATGCTACACTTCCTCTGTGCTTTCTTGGCTCAAATGGCTTCTCTGCATTTTGTCCCTAACAAGGCTTGGTAAGACTATAATTTTTAAACCAATCTCTGAATTTTTTTCCCTTCCTTTCTACCCTTGCCCAGCTTTTTCTCTTAGGTGTTTTCTCACATGCTGATGTTGATAAGCTGAAGATTGTTATCTTTTTTTAGAAGGTTTTGCTTACATTAAGATCAGCTATTTGTAGCAGAGAAGGTTGAGATAGGGCTAATATAAACTTTTGATTCTCATAAGTGAGTGATGTAAATTATAAATATATTTAGTTAGATGCATTAATAATTGCATCTAATATATGCTAAGCTTCAGGAAAGTTCCTGTGAAAAACTTCAACGCAGTTCTGCCTTAGAAAGATACTCCATATTAGTTGGTATAATTTGCTGTCTCATAAGGACAAGGCTCTCTACGTTGAAGGAATGTTGTATACTGTTCTATGTTCACATTCCTCAACTGAATATTGCCATTTCTTATTTCACTGTTTTTTTCTGAATATTGTCTGACTATGCTATACTTATCAATAAAAATATTTTTCTTTTGCTTTGCACTGTATGATAGACAATGCCAGCTTCTATCTCATTTGTATACATTTCCTTCAAATACCTACTTACAGTTTACTGTGATAAAACAATTATTTCAGGAAAAATAATGAAAAGGAAGTCATAAATCTTACAATAATCTGAAAGAAAGGTAAGAGCCATAATACAGATTAGAGAAGCATTTAGCTATGGATATAGGTTTCTTGAGGTTGAGTGGTTATGCAATGTGTTTAATATACTATATATACCTGTGGATATGCTGAAAATTTTAGCTGCCAAAATACACCCAAAAATGTGTTTGGCTTATCTGTGAAAGGACTTACTATATCTGTATGCACATATGGGAAGATTTTCTCTTAACTATTTAAAAGTACCTATATATATATATTCATGGATGTACCTATCCATGGCCACATCCATGACCATTACATCTTTAACAAAAATACCATAAAAAATATACCACCCATAGATCAGCCGTAAAACATAGGTGTTTTTTTTTTAAAATACTAGGAATGCTTACCTGCATATGGGCTTATATGCAAATATATATATTAGGTGTGAAATTATGCCTGACAACTTCAAGAATATAATTTTTCTCCTAAACAAAGAGAAAAACCTAAAAATTATGGGGGTAAATTTAAGTATGCCTGAAAAGATATACGCCCATAGATAAGCCAATCATGGGTGTTTTGTTAAAAATTCTAGGAATACTTACCTGCATATGGGTTTATATGCAAATATATATATTAGGTGTGAAATTATACCTGACAACTGCAAGAATATAATGTTTCTCCTAAACAAAGAGAAAGACCTAAAAATTATGGGGGTAAATTTAAGTATGCCTGAAAAGACATTTCTTAGAATTTTGATTGTATTAGAGATGACAATTGAACAAAATTTAGAAAATGCAATATTATTTTATAACTAGATAGGAAGTCTGCAGACTAGCTCAGCAGGTCATTGAAAATGAGAAATAGTTTATTGTGTATATGATAATTTAGAAAAAATATATGATAAAGTGGACAGACTTGAACTAGAGGATACACATAAAATTAAAGGTTCTGATGTGTTGGCTGGGAACACGCATGCACACACACATTAATGTAACAAAGGCCATGATACATCTATTTGGAAGTGAAACAGATTAATTATTGAAAATTGTACACGAAACATGAAAAACTGGAGCAGGTAGATAAATTCATGCAGCATGTTTCCTAAAGGTGGAACAACAGAAGGATAAATGTTAGGACACACAACTGTTAATAAAAAGGTAATTACTAGTGTTTAATTTTTTGTAATGAATAAAAGTTTCCAAAACTGAAAATGATTTTACATAACAATGTACTTCTGCACATTCAGTTCTGTTGAAATGAGGGTTGGAATGCCAGAACGGACCTACCAGACATGGTGCTATCTGGAGGGCAACAGATAGACCATGGCAGGCTGATGTTTTCCTGGCTGGGGAAGTCCTTTGGACAGAAAGACAAAACACAAAGGAATCCTTTTAAACTGGGTGCCTGAAATTTGGGGAGTTGGGAAAGAGATCATAGTCTGACTGTTGCCTTTTTATCTAGTGACACCAATCTGGTCTTAGCTTTTCTTTTAATTACTTTTTTTCTTTTCTTCTTTGATCTATTTTCAGAAAGCAAAGGGGCCAGTTCTGTTTTTACCTTCTGCTGTTTCCTTTATTGAATCACAATATTTTGGGGTTTGTTGAAAGGCTTATCTACTTCTGGAAAATTTATTGATGCATAGTAGTGGGAGCATTAATTAACTAACCTTACATGTGTGGGAATGCATTTCTTTGGAATTCAGGACTGTTTGCTGTGTTAAATTTCTGGAAGAAACAGAGTTTTTGAAGTAAAGATGTTAATACGTATTTTGCCATTTTTCCTTCCTTATTCTGAATAGCATCAATTTCTTTGTTTTCCATATATTGCTTTTCTTACTGAGGATTGGTTGTATTCTGGTAACAGTGGCACGTGACAGAAGTGCATTGCTGAATTGACTCTTCATCATTCGCATTGAAAGGCTAACGTTGTGTATTTCCCTTTATTTTCCTTCTTTTCTTTCTTGTTCTTTATATATTTGAGGAGAAGAGATTACTTCAAATGATGAGCTGTTGAGGAAGAGTTTAGATGAAATCCAGAAACATAATGAAAATATAGAAGTTAGATGGGAAGAATTTTGCAGGAGACATTTGAGAAAAATATACAAAAAATACAGCTATTTGTAGAGGGGAAAATAGATGGGAATATTGAAAACATGGAACAAAAGTCAGAAGTTGAAAATTACAGAATAACTCAGTTTGAGTTTAAACTCATGTAAATAAAGGGAAAGATGTGAACTTTTGGTTTATGAGTTAAAGAAATAAAGTTGCCAGAGAAAAAGTTTACATTTAGTCAAGTATTGCTGGATTTATGCAAGAAAGAGATCTTTTTCAGATGGGGAAGGTTTCCAGAGAAAATAGGTGAAAATAAAGTTGGAATAAATAGTGATTTAAACAGAATTGATAAACTGAATTTGATTTTGGTGGAAGAAGGTTACTTGGTTGGGGATTCTACAGTTCAATTTGTAAGAAGATATATTGCAGAACAAATATTGCAAAAATGTCTCAATGGAATTTTGTAAGGATGGGTAAAGAACCAGTTTTGCTGAGAGAAATGTTGATAAGATTTCTGAGAATGACCTGGGATTTGGGTGGTATGTTTATCTGAATTTATTAATTGAGTTTTGATTTGTGAGTTTTTAATGTGCTGTGGACTGGATTCTCTGTTTTAGACACTGCCACTGAAGAGTCTGTTGTGCTTTATCCCATATGAGGCTTTCTAGAGGAGAGAGATGAGAAAGACTGAAATATGTTTATATTTATAATCCTCCTGAAAGAAGATAATAAAGAAGTTTCTAACTGACCGGACATCACTCTGGAACTTTCTGCCGGTGAATTAGAACAAAGGAATCTTCATGGATGAATCTAATGATTTTGGGACAAATGTATATGTTTAGATGAAATATTGTGTAGAAAAAAATAAGATGATTAAAATATGGACATATAGTGACAGAAAAGAAATATTTATTAAAACAGCAGTTGTTTTACAATTAACTGTTTAGTCTTATAACATTACTTATTTACTTTGTATATTAAGTATACTTTAAGTATAATGATTCCTGGTAGCTTTCTGAGGATTTGATTATGTCAATTCAGAAGATGTACATTTGCTGTGTGAGACATGTCTACATCATATACAGAATTTTTATTATAGTATATCATTTTTATTATATTAATTTGATGAGATTGAGAGAAGGAAACATTTTTATTTTGATTTTATGGATAGAGATTCAATCAGAGTTGGTTGGGAGTGATGGGGAGGTTTTTTTCTCTTTTTTGTATAGTTTTTTTGGGGTGATGTGTATTTTACATTTTAGGTTTTGTTATTATTTGTCATATTGTTTTTTTGTTATTGTCTTATTGTTTTGTTTTTGATTAATATACATTGTTTTTTATTGTATTCTGTTGAACAACAATAAAAAATAATAAAAAAAGAAAGCTGGAATGTCAGACAAATGTAAAAGTTAAATAGTGGAAAAGGGTTATTTAAGAAGTGTATGGGCTAAAAATCAATAAAACTCTATGGATTGAATAGGAAATGAATGACTAATATGAAAAAGGAACACTGTTGTGGCCTGTGGTCTTTCACAAAGCTGTAAAGGTCCTATATTAAAATAAACACAAAATAATATTCTTGTATTC
>JANHZU010007126.1:45669-63022 GCA_032468055.1 Acrochordus granulatus
AGCAGCTAAATGTCTCAAACAAAAAATAAAAAAGTCCAGTTTCCATGACTAAACCTCCAGGCAACAGATTCATCAATTTTGAACATTTTAGTCCAAAAGGTTTTAGCCATAATCTCTGTATGATTCTTTCAGTGTAAATCTAGAAACCAACTTTTTGTAATAACTTGAGGTTTTCAATTCATTTCCACAATTTAGATGGTGGTGCTATGCATTGTAGTCCATCTTTATATAGGTTAGTATTTCTTTTCTGTTACATTGTAACCACGTTCACTTTGCCTTTGTTATAATTAGCTTTCACAATACAATTTTACCAATTCTGAGAGAAAATAAACATTTCATTAAAGGCTATTATTTCATCATCCTGGAATACTTGAATTAAGAAGCTCTCAGAGATGTTTTATCAGTAAGCTATTACCTTTTCAACTTCTTTTTAACCATATAGTTCTACAAAGTATAACGATAAGAAATACACTTGGAGAGAAATAATTATGTGCATAAATAAAAAAACTATGTATCACCTTGTTAACATTGCCACACATATTTATTTATAAAGCTAAGTACCTAGTATAACAAAAAGACTTTTTAAAAAACTTTTTTGCATATACAGTATATGCTTGTATCTATGTTGAAAATTCAAGGATACTTTAAAACCTCTCACTGACTTTTCATTTCAAATTATTAGCCAACAAATTTCAGTGCCAAAGACAATATTTCAAATTATTAGCTCAATCTATTATTTTGTAAAACATGAATTTGGCTAAATTTCAAATTGGCAGTTTTTCCTTCAAAAATGGGAAGACCACCAGTGGATAGGTCATTTCTCAGCATGACTCTTTCTGATGTATTTGAACATTTTTGTTTTTGCATAAAAATAGGCATAACATCAAAGTAATATTACAAACTGTAAAACTCTAAGACCTTAATGTCCTTGGCCTGATTATGGCTTCGAGGAGTCTTAAATATGATTTGAGGATTGGGACAGAAAACTTAGCATGTAGAGATCTTCAATTGTCAATTAGAGAACATCACTGAATCTGTAACAAGTGCACCAAGGACTTGTTTGTCTGTAAAAGAAAAGGATTAAAATAGACAGTCTCCTCTGAGTTGTTAAAGATAAAGTAGATATGTAAATCATGATGTTTGTGTTTTATGCCTGCCACCTCCTTCCCACCCAATTGTATTTGAAGTACTGACATTTTTTTCACTCCAGTAATCTAAGAAAACATTCCTCAGAAAATACCTGTTAATAAATTAGTATTTATAATGCCATTTACATTTATTTCTTTGATGAAGCAGAACCATCTGGCATTAGCCAGATGCAGAAGTCAAGACTTTCATAATATATCTTTCTATCTTCCCATCAATTATGCTTGGTGTTCATGCAGTACGCTTCAACAATTCTCTGGGTAAATTTTTATGCATGAAAAACTTCTCAAAGTGAAATACTTGAAAATATCTTCAGAAACAAATGTTTTATGGATATGATAGATTTTATGCCTTGATATCTGGTTAATTCCTTTAAGATGAGGACATGTTTCTTCTTTTTTTTTAAAAAAAAGATCTCTTATCAAATTTTTTTTCCCAAAAAAAATTTGGGAGAAAACAATGAAAAAAGTTTGCAGCAGTTCTTATAATACCTTGATGGTAAAGGCAAACAATAGATTACATTGTCTTATCTTTTTTCCCTGCAAAAAAATGTTTTGGAACTAGCAATTAATTTGCTAAGTAAACTGAACATTTTTATTATAATGATTTCCAAGAATAACTGTTTTCAATGCTTACCAAAAGTGGTAGATGAGAGATTTTTTTCAACCATTTTACTCTTTTTATCATTATCACCTTAACTGAAAGATATATATAAACAACCACTTTGTGATAAATCAAGTTTTAAGCCAAGTGTTTCTCTCAGATATTATCATGACAAGCTTTTGAATTATAGGAACTTTCAAAGAAACAAATGTGTCAGAATTAAAGTGAGGCCTGTGGGTGATTGTATTTCTTATGTACAGGAAACTGTAATTAAAAATATTAATGATAAAATTGGCTATCAATCATTGCTTTATTCTTGTGATTTTGGTTTCATTTTTCTCCAGAAGTGCCTCTTCTTTTAAAATATTGAGGTAGGTGATGATGATAACTTCTACTAGACCAAGAGAAAGCAACCCAGGAAATAGAGGCCAATTACAGCTTCCGTTTTGCGGGCTTGGAGATTGTACATTCCACTCAAATCTGTGACCTCAAAATTAAATACAAAAATTAAATTAAAAGTAAAATACTGTTGTTCCTTTCTTTTCATAAAAGGATTTTGTGATTCAAAATGATTGAAAATAGATGGATTAAGTAACTGCTATAATGACAGACTTAGAGTGCAGAACCTTTGAAATTTATGAAGAAGATATTATAAATCAACTTTATTTTTTTTAAATATTCATGAAATAGCAAGCAGATCTATCTACCTGATCTCTGTTATCATTTTCATAAGTCTCTTGCGGGACTGCTAGTCTGGTGTAGTGGTTAAGACACCAGGCTAGAAACTGGGAAACCAAAAGGTGGGTTCTAGTCCCACCTTAGCATGAAGCCAACTAAGTGACCTTTGGCCAGTCAAACTCTCAGCCCTTGCAAAGAGCCAGTGGCAAATCACTTCTAAAGTTTGACAAGAGAACTGCAGTGACTTATGCAGGCAGTTGACAGGAGTAAATATTGGCTTGAAGCCACACACATAGTCTACCCAAGTCTTATAGGACAATAAGAGCTGAATGCAAGCTTTGTGTATTAAATATAGATGGATAGAAAAACATATCATCTGATCTTAATGCACCTCAAAGTGCCATATTCATTAGCCAGCAGGCAAATAGTTAATCGGTAAGTTAATGTAATTAAAACTTTTCTATTAATTTTATTTGTATCCCGCCTTTGTTATTTTGTAAAACTCAAGGTGGCAAACATATTTAATTCACCTTTCTTCTCCTCTTTTCTCCACAACAGCAACCCTGAGAGAAAGTGACTGGCCCAAGGTCACCCAGCTGGCTTTTATGGCTAAGGCAGGACTAGAATTTATGACCTCCTGGTTGCTAATCTGTTACTTTAACCGCTACGTCAAACTGGTTCTCATATTTAGTTATATGTTTTAACACAGTCTGTTTCATAAAGTTATTATTATAAAATACATTTGCTTTTTCTGCAATTAACATCACATTAAATTTAATAACAAAAGTCACATTTATTTCATTTCATCCTAGGCCTGAGTTTTGAAAGCATGCCCATTTGGAGAACTTTGATTTTTTGGCTGTATACAATATGTTCCTCTGCCTTTATATAAGACCTTTTCTTTTTCTTTTAACAACTCCTGTGTTTTTCTTGTTGTTGCTATTAATTTGAGGTTTTTTTTTTAAAAAAATAAGTAGTTGAAATCTGTTTTCACCACCTATTTAGCTAAAAAGTGAGATTAAAAAACTACTATAAAATTTATTATGCCTTGCTTATTCTCACAGAAGTATGCATAATCTTAAAAAAAAATCAGTGTTATTGGGACACAGTTGTCCCAGAAAGAGAATTAACAGCATGTGCAATACTTACAAAGTTTACCAAACAAGTTTAGATTTTGTATCCAGAGCAATGAGGAAAACCCTTCAAGGAAAAGAATCACTATGGTCCACTGGACAGCCAAACAATATCTGAGCAATTTTCTGAAATATGTCAAAAACATTAAGGGCAATAAAATTTTATTTTCATGTTTAGGAAGGAGGTGAATTGGATTCAAAATACACAGGATACTTTTTCTGGAAACATGTATAATGCATGAGCCAAATGGAACCAGACACTGGGACTACTGATTTATTATTCTGAGCTTTCAGACTCTCGCTTGAGCCCATCATCGGAGAACAGAAGTTTCTCTTGCCAAACTACAAAATCAACCATACGTCACACTCTGCTCCCACCTATATAGTTATCCACCTGTTTCTCAATTTTGTTGTTAATTACATTCCCTGCTACCATCCTGTATTCAATTTCAGAGCACCTGGTAAACTGACAGTAATTCCACATTCCTATTAACTGATGGGGACCTCACTCCCAGGCTTCAATTACTTCCCTGGCTGTTTTATTCCCTGTGGTGGCAAAATTAAAGGTATGTCTTTCTTCATGATAATAGGAAGCTATTGGAGTCTCTTCATTTGACTTCCTTTTCATGTTTCTGTAGTCTTTTGCTAATTTTCTTCCAGTTTGACTAACATAACTGTGGAGTTAATTCATGTAAGGGATCTGATAGATTATGTGCGTGGATTCCCCCATTTCCAAGTGAATCTTACACTGCATGATTTGCCCTTGTATGGTCGCCTCTGAGCAATGGGAGATGCCTAATTGTAAGTCCCAAAAAATGCATTCAGCATTTTTTATGTTCTTTATATATGGTAGAGTGTGTCTTGTTGCTGATCTTCTCCCCTCCTCTTTCCTTTTCTCTCTCTCTCACCTCTGGGATGCCTCACGGACACCTTGGGCTGAATGCTTATGGGTAACAACATGCTACCAGCATGTGTCTTTCTTGAGTTTGAGGCCTGATAGGCAGTAGGACCAAATGTTAGAATTCTGGAAAATGGTTATAACACATAAGAAAATGCTGTGCTAGGGAAGGATGCCCTAACAACTTTAAGAATAATTATCCTTGAGGGAAAAAAAAGAGAGATGTTCTACATGTGAAATGCATTTTTATTTTTCAGCAATAGAAATTTTACAAAACTGTGCAATTTAACACTCTTGTTCAAAATATTTCTTGTGGACTGTGCTAACATATTTGAAATATCTAGCAATAAAAATCTGTGGTGAGAAATCTTGAGATGCAATTAACATATAAATTTTCCTGTTCTAAGTTGTCTGACTTAAAAATGTAATAAATAACTACCATTAATTCTATTATGGATGAAACATTGTGTTTAATTAATATTTAAAATATTTAAAGTATCTTCACTGTACACAGAGAAATGCTTCAAATGTAATCATTTTTAAAATTATACATATATTTCTGCCAGCAAAGATCTACAAAACTCTTGAGCACTGCAACACAGAAGAAATACCATTTTGTACAATATATGCATGTCTCTCTAATCATTAAGATTATTAAGTTTTTACCATAGTGAAAATTTATAAGGACATTTCTATTATAATCCCAAGGTTTAATGGAACTTTTTGCTGAGTTTATAGTTCCTGTATAAGAAATAACGTATATGTTGTCTAACTAAATTACTGTGAATGAGCAATAAGTATTTTGTGAAAAGAATACATAATCCAAAACTAACAATGGGGAATATATATTGAAAGTTCTGAGTTTGCTGAAACCTGGGGTCAAACACTTGTTAACTTAACAAAATTGGCAATGAAGTTGCCTGAGATCCTTTTGAACCCTGGAGAACACTATAAAGCCAGTTTTTTATGGAGCTGACTTCAGACATCTCAGTTTCTTGCAAAAGTTTGGCCAAATCTTGTTTACTGCCAAGTTCTGCCCAAATTGTTTAAGCAATATGTTCTGTTACTCCCCAGAATAAATAGTTAATAGCCAGGTGGTAGTCCTGAATCCAGTATTGTCACTGGAGAGACAAGTGATGGCAGGACCATGAAGTGAATAATGTTACAGGACATGTAATGCTGTGTTTGGTGATATTGTTTTTTTTCCCCCTTCTTACTCTACTTTGTCTTTTTTCAGCTGGTACACAATATCCCACTTTCTCACATCCTTTTTAGTATCTACATTTTTCTCTCCGTTTTTCCATTTTCTAAGATTGTTTCTCAAAAATCTGCAGAAGGCTAATTCAAAAGTAGAAGATCTAATGGTCATGGATTAACAAAGAACCCTGCTAAGGATTTCTACTGATGCATAAAGCAATACTAATTAATTCTTAGCTGTTTGCTCTTGAAGCTTTGATGTGATCAGCTCAATGCTCTTTTAATCCTCAGAAATCAGAAAGAAAGAAACTCTTCTGAGGATATGATATTAACAAGAGCCCCAAAAAGCTTCAGAAAGAATTAATAAGCAATGAGAGAAGGAATGGGAAAAAATGTTGTGCCAGACAGAGTGTATGTGTGTGCACATGTACAGAATGCATGTGCATGGATGGGTATGTTGTATGAAAAAGGACAATGCAGTAGGGTGAAGGATGATGAAATCTTAGGACTAAAGGGAGAAAAAAAGTCATTTGGGCATCATTTTATTGGAACATGGGAGCAATAACTTATTAATAAATAGATGATTAGGTCAAAATAAGTCATGGCCAACTTTGGAAATATAGTGAGTAGGAGTGAGAGAATTTTCAGGTTCTAACTGTCAAGGAATAGAGGTTTTCTATAGTATTTTGAAACTTATAACTAAGAGTAACAGTCCACCATTGTTATTTTTTGTATGTTTGTTGATTTCAAGGTGATCCCAACAAGAAGCACCACCAGGAGTAAAACACAACCAGAAAGCACATTGTCTTATTGTATGATTACATTAACAGAGTCTTGCAAGACTGAAAATATTTCTCCCCTTTTTCCTTCTTTCCAGAAAACTAGGAAAGATCCCTTCTGAATCATTCCTCACATTGTCTCCTCTTCTGTGGGCAGAGACATCTTTTACATGACAGTTGTCTTCCCAGTAGCTCTCTCTCTCATATACCATTACAGTTTTTGTGGGTACTTTAATCATTTTATATGCTTTAGGTGTTCTTCTATTATTTTATTTTTGAGTCCTGAAATTATTCTTTTTTTTTCTTTTTCTTTTTGGAAGCCTTAAGTACATCTTAAATAAATACATAATTAAAGGTAAAAAATAAATTAAAAATCATGCCAGTTTACTACTAAAGGAATGCAGATTTAATAATTATGGTTATTGTTACATCATAACATTAAAAAGTAATTTTCCTTGAGAGGCTTACTGTGCAATTATTGCACTCAAATTCTTTAAATGTAGAACATAAAAGCATTTATGAACTTAATAATAGTCACATTAAAATGAACCCGATGTCCAGCATATCTCAATGCTTTTTTTTTTGCAGGAATAAGACAGGTGATATTGTGGTATTAATAATAAATAATATGGTAATATTTATTTCCTATTGATGTTCTGTAACAACAGTTTTTCAGTGGAAAATTGATTGATTGATTATGTGCCATCAAGTTATTGTCAACTCTTATCGATCACATAGATTTTCTCCATGTTGATCTGTCCTGAACCTGCTCCTTCAATTTTTCCAGTTGTGCCTCAATTTCCAATATAACTGTCTATCCACTTCAACCTGGTTGTTCTCTTTCCTTCCACCTCATCCAGCATTAGAATCTTCTCCAGACAGCTAGGTCTTTGTACAATTTATCTGAAGTAAAATAAATATAGAGTTACTTTATATGGGTCACAGTACCCTTTGCCTTTCCACAAATCTCAATTGGGTGTCCAACCTTGGCAACTTTAAGATATGTGGACTTCAACTCCCAGAATTCTTCAGCCAGTATATTTGAAGTCCACACATCTTAAAGTTGCCAAAGTTGGACACCCTGCTCTAAATAATGGTTGATCATCCTGGATCTGGAAGCCTGAATAAAGTGCCACTGCAACTGGAAATGTCATTTATTCTTTATGGATAGCAATCATCCCCTATATATAATTAGATAGAAAATAAAATATATTATTCTTTTTAAAATATTTTTGAAAAATATTTTAATTTGGAAAACTAATTCAATAAATTATATATTGACTTGGTAAAGACATTTCAGTTATCAGAAAATCCAAGAATTGACAAATTAACTAGGAACAGGTATGCTTCTTTGCCCAGTATTCTCCCTTCCCCAGGAAATCATTACATGTTCATACAGTTGGTCCTCACAGGACTTCAAGTCAGTGTTCTCTAGTGGGTTTTGAGCACTGGAAGATTATGGGACTAGCTATCACAGTCAATGCCTTTCAAAGGACACTAAATTCAGAAACTTCCTTTTCTATTCACATTTTGAAATTGCTTGATAACTACTATTAAGCTATTAGAGACTTTTAGATTGACAAGTCTGAAAATGTGAAGTGAATTTATCTTCAATCCTTAATGAAAAAAAATGTAATCATAAACTTAAGAATTTTTTTAAATAAAATTAACAGCAAAAACCTAAATAAGATTTTAATCCTTGAAAGTTATAAATTAATTAAGAGTCCAGATAAATTGTAAATAAGATTTTGGAATTAAGTATAAAGAATCCTTCCCATGGGAAATAAATTTGTTTGGACTTTTTGCAAGACACAATAAAGTTAAGTAATTGAAAAAATTGGATACCAGAAGGAACTAAAGTTTTTAATTAAAAGATATGCAAGCCTGATTAATAACTAATTAACTGAGACTTATAAAATGATGGAAAACATGAGACAATACAGCTTGAAGTTTGTGAAAAATGGAATCAGAAGTTAATGTTAACAATGTCCAAAGCATGTTTGCTTCTATGAAAAACTGTCCAGAAATATTATGGAAAAAATGGCAGATGAGGAACAAATTTATTTGACAAAACAGAGATAGCAGAATAGTGGATCTACAAATGATAGGCTCAAATATGACATAGAAAAGGATGTCTCTTTGGATATAGAAAAGAAACAATTGTTGTTTCAAAAATCAAAAAGGAAATACAAATAATAAACCAAGACAGTGATCTGGGTGATTTTCCAATATTGACTTTACAAAAGAGCTTTGTTAAAGCTTTGAAAAACTTTATGAGAAGGGACAAATAAAAAATAAAAAGAGATAAGATTTTAGAACATTAGTTGTAGGGACTAAAGATCAGGATTGTTAAAAGTAAATGGAAGGAACATAAAATTGTTTTATTTGATCAAGGTGTGGGAGAAACCAGGACTGAACCATGTATAAAGAGGGGATCAGCTTTGAGTCATTATGCATGATCAAACAAAGGAGGAGTAACTCCCAGGAGGACTGTTAGATCAGATGTAAAATCAGATTCTTTGGTACTCAGAAGGAAAAATTATTGTAATACAGCCATTAAAGCAGTGGATTAGAATTACTTTCACTTGCCTCTTTTTCTTTCATCCCAACACAAGGTCAACATAAGTTATGCCATTATTTCTTGTAAACCTTAACAGATTTTTTGTTGACACCTGGACTGAAAAGATGATGTTTTATGGATTTGTCTATAGATAAGAGATAGGATATGGGATTAAAATGTGAACTAAGAAGGACTGAAAAGTTATAAAAAAATGTTTATACTTATTCTGGTAAGGGTTGGAAGTCACTTTATATATTTCTTTTTGCTTTCTTTACCATTTTTTCTCCAAAAAAAAGATTTATAGAAAAAACAAGTAAGAATGTCTATGCTAATTGACATGGACATACAGTGATCAACAGAATGAATTAATTAATAGGCATTTTATGGTCATACAAAAGTACAGTCTGAATAAATGTTGAGATATCTCATTGTAACCTCCAGACTTCAGACAGACAGCAATAAGGTACATATGTCCTAAAACTTTAATAAATAATTTTACAACAAACAACCTATAAATGAGGTAGATAACCATTTTTAGTGATCAACTTTTCACTTAAACTTTGCAAACCCACAAAGAAATATGATTTTTGTTTGGGGGAAGAAAGAGCCTTTAATCTTAAAGATTTTTTCAAGATTAGGTTTCAGAACAAAATCTTTAAGAATCCCTCCAGTTCTTAATGTTATGACAAAACAAAAAGTTGTCTATTTCTAGAGTTCTCTTTTCAAATTTAGATGAAAATATCTTGACTGATTTCTCAAACCAAAGAAAATCCTTTATACTCAAAAAAGAGTGACAAATGAAACAAACCACCTTGGAGGCAACTTTCAAACATTTAAATCAGTGTTTCTCGATCCAAGCAACTTTAAAATATATGGACTTCAATTCAGGAATTCCTCAGCCAACATACTGACAACATCTTAAAAGCTGATGAGATTAAAAAACAGTGCTTTATACATTAATTAATTTAAGCACCTTTAAATAAAGTTTACTGGTGCATATTCAACTCTCAGTAGTTAAATTATATCATAACAATAGTTCTTATAAAAATGTTTCAATAAATAAAAATAAATGTTAAAATGATTATTATTTCCAATGTTAAAGCTGAATTTGTAGTCATTTAGTAGTTTCTTTGAATTTCACTGTAAATCATACCACATTATCAACACTGAATTCATAAATAACCAGTTCAGAATCAACCTAAAATATGTCCAAACATTCACCTGTTTTGTTACTTTAACTATATCTTCCATTCAGAACAAAGTTATGCAGAAGGTAATGATGGAAACAGAGCTTCAGTTGGTAGTACAATAATATCCTGTCCCATCTCTACATCCAGGACTTTATCATCTTTAGTCTTGTGTGGTGTTGTACTATAGACAGACTACCCGAGATAGACCCGGTGTGTAACTTGCGTGTCCTTCTGGACTCATGGTGCCTGCTTGAAGAACAGGTGGCAGCCATGGCTAGGAGAGTCTTTGCTCAACTTCATTGTGTACCAGTTTCTGAATAGGGAGGCTCTCCGTTCAGTCACCTGTGCTCTGGTTATCTCCTGCATGTACTATTGCAAAGCGATCTATATGGGACTACCCTTGAAAAGTATCCAGAAACTTCATCTGGTGCAGAATGCAGCCATGTGAGCAATTCTTCATGCTTGAAGAACAGCACATGTAACACTTTCGCTCTGCAAGCTGCACTAGGTACCAGTTTGCTTCCAGGTCCAGTTCAAGGTGTTGGCAATAATCTATAAAGCCCTACATGGAGTGGGGCCAAATTATCTATCAAACTATCTTTATCACTATACTGGCCTGTTCCACCCGGTCAGGGAGGTAAGGCATGTCAAAGACCCTGTAGCTAAGGAATTTTGATTGGCAGGGTCTAGGAGGACAGCCTTCTCCATTGTTCCCCCCACCCTATCTTCCCCCAGAAATAAGAGAGGCCCCTACTTTCTGGATCTTCTGAAAGAGGGTTAAGACCTGGCTTTGCAGTCTTGCTTGGGGAGCCCAGCAGTGGACACAGCCGTGGTGCTGCCTTGTGCCCTTAAAGCTCCTTTCCTTTGATTTTTTTATTCCTTTTGATTTTTTAAGTTTTAATAATTTTCATCCTTGTATTTTAAAATCTGATCTTTTGAATGTTGAAATTTATTTTTGTATTGTTTTTGGATCTCATCATTTCACTGTATACCTCTCAGAGTCCGTCTTTGAAGGAGATGGATGGTTCAAAAGTTTGAAACATAAATAAATAAAATATCATGTTTTATTGTTTTTCCAGCAATACAGTACCACCCTAGAATTTTAATTTTATAAGCCATTTTTATTGGCTTATAAATATCATAAAGCATATGTCAATATCTGATTTCAAAACTATGAAGAAGTTAATTCTAGAATTCTAAATACTAAACAGAGAATATGAATCACTGAATTCTCCAGTGGGCCTGCAGCTGGTTGGTTACAGATTAGGGAAATAAACTATTTGCTGTCTAATTAGTATCTTCTGTTTCTTCAATTCATTTTTTTGTTTTTTATGCTGTAGTTCACTATTTATGTGTAATTCCCTTCTGAAAGTGATCTCATCCCAGTTTAAAGATTTACTTTTTAGAAGAGGAGGTAAATCTAGCATAATAAAATTAATGGAATAGGAACTATAAGAATGCAAGACTTGGTCTAATTATACAAAGAGTAAATTGCTACAAAAACTAAGAAATACAGAATATTTAAAACTGTAAACTCTTGAATACAGGAATATATCACGGGTAGATAATTCTATGCTTATTTATCTGGGAATACTAGTTGTTGCATTTCTGATTTTCCTCCTGGGATTAATGATTTATTATGGCTGGTTGCATAGTCAGCCAGATATTTGCATCTAGTCAACCAGATATAGACTGGATTTGGCATTTTTAGCCACTTATTATGATCTTCCCAAAGATCTGTGCTGTTGTTTGAAATATTGTCACAGGATGTAAGCTGTTCCAAGAAAATATGGTGATTTTGTCAGTTCTTATAGTGTGCAAGTGGAGCTCCACATGTTTTGGGATTGTAGCTGAGATTTATTACTTTTGGTACTGTTTTTGCTTTTTTGTTTTTGTTGTTGTTCTTCTTCTCTTGGCAAGCCTTATAATTTTCTTCAGTTCTTTCTCTTCTATTCTGCTGTCTCCAGGTACTACAACATCCACCATCCAGACTTTTTTTGTTTTTCTCATCAATAATTATTAAGTCTGGGGTGTTATGTGGCAGATGATTGTCTATTTGAATTCTAAAGTTACAGAGCATTTAGCTTCTTTATTTTCTATTAGTTTTCTATTATTTTGTGGTCCCAGTTCTTGCTTGCTGGCAAGTGGCATTTCTTGCAGATATTCCAATGCACCATTGTTGCTACTTTGTTATACAGTTGTTTGTACTCAGTCAGTGGGATTATCTTGCAACAGCTAAATAGTCCAGCTTCTTTGCAGAGGCATAATTTTCTGTCTTCTTGATTCTGGTTTTGTAAGCATTTGTTCTTAAGGTTTGGTTTGTGCAACTAGAATTAGCCCCTTTAAACTTTCCTGCTCTTAAACATTAACAGGCCTTATTATCTTCTGCTATATTTTTAATGTACTGGCCATGCAATAGTCTGCCTTGCCATGTCTCTTTTATATTCTTCATCTGGACTTTCTTGTAGGCCAGTTTGGTGGTGAACTAACTTCAGTACATCTTCTTCATTATCTTTCAGATATTCTTCCAGTGTCCTTTTTTCCTCTTCAACTGTCTAGTGTATTTGCAATATTCCAAAACTATTTATTCTCCATGATAAGTAGAAACTGTCAACATTATTGCAAGGATGAATGGCAAGATTCATTGTCATTCTTTTTGTTTGTGCTGTCACTATTCCAGCTATGAATCTAATGACTGGAATTCACCAGATGTTAATTGCCTTGATTGTATTTCTTCCACTGAGTTTGATTTTAAGATCTTCTTCACTCTCATGATGCATTCACTAATAATCTTCTTGACTTTGGTGTACTTGACATTGTCAAGTTGAAGAATGTCAGATATCTGTAGTGATCATCTTCATCCATAACTTTGATGTTATTTCCATAGGGCATCTTGATTCCTTCAGTTTTCACTATTTTTCCCTGTTGATGGTGAGGGTAGCACCTTTGTCCAATCCATAATATACTCCATTGTAGTAATTAGCCACATATACAGAAAGTGTTGAGCAATGTTTCAGTTTCAAATGGTCTTTTTCATACAGCTTCAGATTATCCATGTAGAGGAAGTGAGATAGCATGGAAGATATTTTTTATATTTGATAGCCATAGCCTGACTTGTTCAGTATTGTTGACAGAGGAATCAATGCAATGTCAATAGGTAGTGGTGATAGTGAGTCATCTTGAAAGATTTGTTTCTTGATATTCGCGTCTCCCAGTCTGTATTGAACACATAGACTCAAATAGTAAAATATACTAAATTTAACAAAATGTTCCAGTTACATGAAATGTTCCACATAACTTTTCATTAGAACTATGTTCGTGTAAAGAAGTTCATAATTTGAATTGTTAGACCTAAGCATGCATTTAGGAAGAATCTTTTATTGAATTTCTCCAAGGTATCAATCAATCAGTTTTGTTTTGCTTGTTCTTTTTAAATCTGAATAGGCATATTTTACACAGGCTTACTGAGGAAATGAATATATACATACATTCAGGTATTATGGTAAAATGCATAGTTTTGGCTTATTCTTGAATTATGCAATAATAGTGTATTTATGCAGAGTTTTAGAACAAGAATACATTTCACAAATGTATTACAGACTTCCCAAGTCTGGTGTCTTCCATAAATTGGAATTGCATCTTCTACAAATCCTTAAGTGTCTTCTTCTGAAACTCTAAATATATCTTCCAAGCACAATCTATAGTAAAGTAATGTTTTATTTTTAAATAAGAATGCAAACAAATTCTAAACATTTAGGACTTTAACTAGTATGTACAAGTCAATTGAACTAACAGTACCATACTCTTTCTATATGAATGGAAACTTTCATTTCTTTTTGTTCTCGTTTTCCTGATTTTCACATTCTGATAATTCATAACTGTACCTTTCATCTGTTTTTGGGATTGTCACAATTAAAATGATTCTAAGGAAAGTATGCATTTTTATTCCACAATGAAGCAATCACTGCATGCTGTTGCTTTATACTGTGAACATAATTCTGTTGTAATTATTGTTTATAAATTATTGTTCAATTACAAATTTCTGAAAGTGTTGAATCTATTGTACTACCTCCAAGAGCAAACTGTGGTTAAAATTAAAATACTGCTGTGACAAAACAAGAAAACCGATCACATGTCAGTGAGATAAAATATTGTCCTATTTCAGAAATTGCAAAAATTGCTTTTCCTAATGTAAGAAGTTGCATTATTGACCTTTATGTCTTTGTTATATCTTTGTTCTATTTTGAAAGGAAATACGTATTTTTAATAATGATATTTTTTATTTTATTTTAGATAAAATAAGCATTTTCTTTTCCATTCAAAGGGATCCCTCTGATTGTAACAGGAAAGTAAAATGATAGTTTCTTACTGCATTGAACTGAAAGAGAAGATATTTAATACTGAGATAAAAGACTACAAAACATAGCTGAAATGTAAACTCAGAGCAAAATCACATGTTCGAAATCACATTCATTCTGGATTTTAAAATGAATTATTTTCTGCTTTTTCCTACATTTGAAGCAATTCTATTCTTCAGTTAATTCTGATTTAAAACTGAAGTAAATACAAAACTGTGTTGGCTGGATTTGTGCATTTTTCCATATTATCCTAAATTATGACCAATCTATTGAACATCTTTAGCCAATATAGAGCTAGACAATATGCTGTTTCCAACAGAGCTGAGGGAAAAATAAACAGAGTTATCTTTATTTTGCAGTGTTGTTTTATGTAAATGTAGACATTAAAAGTAGGCTTAGAGCTGCCATTCAAATTGAGATATATATATATATAAGTAATTACTTTCATCTCAATTGATACTGCCTTGTATTTTATAATCGGTGCCCTGTATTTCTCTTTTAATCTGATCTTCTAAATTTAGATTAAATAATAATTAACCATGATGTTCTAACACAGATAAACTCATTAAAAATTAGCTTTACAGACTGCAGGAGTATTTAGATCTAATGTTCAGTTTCTCCTTTGGGATGTGCAGCATGTACCACTCATTGGAAGCATTTACATGAAGTGTTTTTCAGATAAACCATATGGCTAATGCTAATTTTCATTTTTTTTTTTCATGTTCATGCTGCTTTTTTAATAGTTAATATGATTCATGGACTTTTTAAATAATAGTCTTTCTCTGGATTCCCAACTGCGTATGTTGATGGCAAACACACACAGAGCATTCAATTTACTTTAATGAACAGAAAATCAGTGCTTTTCAAAGAAGAAAAAAGTATCAGGTACTTTGTAATTTTACCTTTATATTACTAGCAGCAACGATTTGGATCATTAAAAAAAAACCCAAATCTCAATTGGTAAAATATTTAATAGAACTTATAATATGGTTTCTTCCAATTTTTCCAGAAGATGTAAAAATTAAAAGAAGAAGAAAGAAACAAAAAATTAAGTCACATATTATGGACCTATATAAAGGAGACACAAAGTGAACGTATTATTTTTTATCTAATTATATTTTTGCTTATTGCCAATACAAATTGTTTTCCCAAAGAAAATAGCAATTTGACTCTGAATGGAGAAGAAATTGTCTTCAGGGAATGTAAAAAGTTGTATTCCTTTAATATATTTTAATACCAAACTGACTATCCTACATACATATACACCAGAAACTCCATGATCAAAACCTTGTCTTACATGCAATATATGTAAATAATTTTGATCATGCAGCTACCATCTTGATTCCCCCCCATGGATTTCCCTGGTACAGACAATTAATATAAAAACACTTTAGCTGTTGCATTATATTTAATTGTCGCTGTTATTGTTTATAGCCTTTTCTTGTCAGTTTATTGTCAAAAGGTTTTCAAACTTTTCAGAACACGGAACCTGAGTTTCTAATGTTTTATTAGTATAAAAACACTTTTATCCAATTTATTTTTTCATGGATTCCCATTTCATGGATCCAAGGTTCCATAGAACACAATTTGAAAAACCTATGTAATCCACTGACAGAATTCCAGCTGAAAATGAATCTATAGCTATTTTAGTTTAGTTATAAAATCAGACTGCTAAAAAAGTAATTTTGATATACATTTTTGATAAGCCTTGGAGATTCAGTGATGAAATTGGTAAATATTCTATGATCAATATTAATATGATCATATTCTATGATCAATAGACTGTAGACCAGTGACCCACAATCTAGTTCATCCCTTAAACTATTGATCTCTTAATGGCTGCATTTTTCCACAATTTTATTAATTTGGAAAAAGGAATTCTTTTAATTATCAGAAAAAGAATTCTGATAATTCTTGTGAAATGAATGAATTAATGGTACCCATATATCAATATTCATATAAAATATAAAAGGAAGATATCTTTTTATTCTGGTTTTACCCCCGAGGAATGAATTTTCAGATCCTGAAAATGACACAGCAATTTAGCTTTAATCTACTGTATATAATGGGCAAAATTGTCATAGTTAGTTTTCCATTTTTATAGAGCACTGAATATTATATGGGCAATATGTTCCTACAAGCAACAAAATTATATACAAATAAAGATGATGCTTTTATATTCAGATTGAACATTTGTTTCTATTAGGTCTTGGGATAATTCATACTAAGTTGACTATTTGGTTATGAATAACAACAACGAATAAAGATACTCAGCACAATCTTTTACGTAGCTTAATTACTGAGAGAATATTGTTTTTATTAAGAGCAGCAGCAAGAGAAACTTGATAATAGTTATCATATCTGAACCTGTTGAATTGATGAAAAAAGAATCTAGAAAGATCAGCTGGTAAAACTAGAATTGTGAAATTCAAGTATGGATAAAGACTTTTATAAAGGCAGCATAAGAGTTACTATTGATAAAATTTCAAAGAGCAATAAGTCAGATTTCTTGGCTGAAGTTTCTATTTCATGTTATGCCTTCTCTTAATAGCTTTTCCTTCATGACTGACATCAAAAGAAGAAAAACTGCAGAGTTATCTGCTGAACTACCTTTTTTTGTAAATTATTGTTAAATCAATGAAAAGGAAATAATGAATGCATTGTAATAATTAGGTTCTATCTTAGTTTTCATAATGTTCTATAAGACATGTGTTATTTTGAAAATTGGGTATCTATGAGTATACCCAATCTTCCCATCTTTGACCCTCCCTTCCTCCCTCCCTTCCTCCCTCCCTTCCTCCCTCCCTCCCT
>JANHZU010007127.1:18272-40683 GCA_032468055.1 Acrochordus granulatus
TGGATTAAAGGTGAAACGTCTTCGACTTGAGAAAAAATCCAGTCCAGATGCCTGTTTTTTAAACTTTGTTGCGTTGTGTTATGAACACATTTCATTAGCAACAGTTGGCATACCTAATGAGCATTTTCTTTTTCAGTTGGATGTGGTTTTGGAGACCAACCTAGCAACCATTAGAGTCTTGGAAACGATACAAAAAAAACTCTCCCGCTTATCAGCTGAAGAGCAAGCTAAATTTCGACTTGACAATACCTTGGGAGGCTCCTCTGAAGTTATCCACCGCAAAGCTCTACAGAGGATATATGCTGACAAAGCTGCCGACATCATTGATGGCCTTCGGAAAAATCCAGCCGTTGCAGTCCCTATTGTGTTGAAAAGGTACTGAGTTATTTGTGGGATATCTCAGTGGAGATGAATGTTCAATGGAACTTGCTCGTATTGTGAGGTCTCAAATCATTTGTGATCACCTGTTGAATCTCATATGGAACAGAACTTTGGAAAAATTTATTGGGGATTTTTGATGGATTCTTGAGGACATCCAAATTCAAAGCTATAGATGCCTTTAAAAGTTGTGGAAAATTAGGAGCCATTATAGCTGGCTCCATTATAGCACTGATATTATGTAGTTTATTGTCCAGCCACAATTAGCAATGTGATTCCAGAGGAACTGAAATTTCTTGACTATCCCAAAGCAAATGTGACTCTAAACCAGTGATTCTCAACCTTGTCAACTTTAACATGGGTAGACTTCAACTTCAGTCTATAGCTATGCATCTTAAAGTTGCCATGGTTTTAGAAACACTGGTCAGTGTTGAATGATTGAAGACCAGCTTGGGTGGGCTTCTTCATCCTGGAATCCTCAGATACACCTTGCTGGCTGAGAACATCACAAATTGTGATGCTCACACATCTGATTGGTGCCAAGGTCATAAAAACTGGACTCTGCTCCTTTCCTGTGGATCTCAGGAGCCCCATCTCATGGGTGAATTTCACAACAGACATGGGATAATTATGTTAAATTCCTCCATCCAAGTTCAACCCTACTGGATTCAACCTAGATGAGAAACAGCATTTCTACTTCAGGGAAAAAAGAATGGGAGGGATGGAAGAAAAAGTTTAGCTATCCAACTACTGACTTATCCAGGTATCTCTTGCAATAAGAAAAAAGGCCACAGGAACATTGTTAGCCCATTATTTTATATTACTGGGACTTTTTTCTCCCATCTGTCAAGCAGAATGTGATAAACCCATTAGATGTCACAGTCCTCTCTCAAATCTTGTTTCTTGTCTTTCTGCCTAGGTTGAAAATGAAAGAAGAGGAGTGGCGAGAAGCCCAGAGAGGATTCAACAAAGTGTGGCGGGAACAAAATGAGAAATATTATTTGAAGTCTCTGGACCATCAGGGCATCAACTTTAAACAAAACGACACCAAGGTCTTACGATCCAAAAGTCTCCTGAGTGAGATTGAGACCATTTATGATGAGGTAGGTGGATATTTCTTTCTCTGCCTTTGCTCAGGCATCTCTTTGAATCCAGTTGTGTTTTACCCTGAGTGCTTGCTGAGAAGAAAAAGGTCATAGGACTTGAGAATTTGTTGGAAGACTCTCAGCATCTTCTCTGGGGCGGTTTCAGCTTCATAATAAATTCAGTAGGATTTTTCTTCTAAAAATAAAAAGTAGCTTCTTTTTGTAAATTACCATTTCTTCATTCTTCAAAAAGGAACCTGGATAATGTTTTTGGCCCTCAGCTGATAAATCTTTTATGGAAAATCACTGTCTAATCTCAGTTTTTCAACCTAGGCAGCAAGACAAGGGCCCTTTTTCTGTCATATTCCCATTTGCTGCAGTCAAACAAAGGTATCCCTGATTCAAGTGTTGAGAAAAGTGCTCACAAAAGTAATTTATGGAGGAAGCTGGCATCTTGTTTTCTTTTGCAGATCTGGGAATGGCCTAAATATAAGTAAATCTGCTGTTCCATAACACTTCTTTCTGATTCTCTGGAATTGATAAGGACATTTAAGATTTGTGGGATCTAGTTTCTTGAGATGCTAGGCCTTTTTTTCTCTTTCCTGCTCTATAGAGGGCTCAAGTTCTTCAGTGATCTACCTATGATCCACTGGTGCTCATCCCTGCTGTAATTTTTGCCCTTTGGTTTTTGGTGAAGCATTTCATAATTTGTTGTAGTTCCTTTTCTTCAAAGGGTTTGATGTTGAGTTCACCAGATTTGCCTTCAACTGTGACTTTCAAATAACGATCATGAAAATGTTGAAAAACATCAAAGAGGTCCAGGAGAAAGGTAGTCTGGTTGTCCTTTTGCTTGGAGGCAATTGAGGGAAGCAGTCGAAGCTTTTCCTGGTAGAGAATGTGTCCTTTGTCTCCATCAGCAGCAGTTTGTAGCTGGAGAAAGAGAGACACCCTTGAGAATGATTTTAGACCCTCTGCTTCTTGGTTTTCAGAGGCAAGAACAAACATCTGAAGACAATGCTGGTCCTCACCTGTCCCTTGCCTACGAAGACAAGCAGATCCTGGATGATGCTGCCTCTCTTATTATTCACCATGTGAAACGGCAGACAGGCATTCAGAAGGAAGACAAGTACAAAATCAAGCAAATCATGTACCATTTCATCCCAGACCTCCTCTTCTCTCAGCGAGGGGAGCTCTCTGACCTGGAGGAGGAAGAAGAGGAAGAGATGGATGTGGATGAAAACTCTGGAGCTGTGAAGAAGCACAATGGGGTGGGAGGCAGCTCCCCCAAAGCCAAGTTGCTGTTCAGCAGCACCACAGCTCAGAAGCTGCGCAGCATGGATGAGGTCTACAACCTCTTCTATGTCAACAACAACTGGTACATCTTCCTGCGCCTTCACCAGATTCTGTGTCTGCGGTTGCTGCGAATATACACCCAGGCAGAACGGCAGATTGAAGAGGACAGCCGGGAAAGAGAATGGGAACGAGAAGTGCTGGGCGTCAAGCGAGAAAAGAGTGACAGTCCTGCCATCCAGCTGCGGTTGAAAGAACCCAGTGAGTGCCTCTTCTTTGACTGGGGAGATGGACCTTGACAGAGTGCAAGGTGGGGGAAGTACAGGTAGTCCTCACCTTACAAGTAGTCACCTTCACAACGGCTCATAGTTACGATGGACACCCCCCCAAAAAGTACTTAGGACCCAGTTCTGATGGCTCCGACCCACCACCACTCCCCACCTCTGTGGTCACAGGATTGCATTTTGGATGTTTGGCAATCTGCTCACCTTTACTGCCATTTACAGCATCCTGCGGTCACATGATTGTGATTTATGACATTTTTGCCAAAAATCTAGCATTTATGTTTGTAGCAGAAACACCCAATAGGGAGCAGTGGGTTCGCTTAATGACCAATGCAAAAAAGGTTTGTTAAATTAGGTCAGTCACATGGATATTTGCTTTACAACCATCATGACTTAACAACTGTAATGGGCAGGTGCCATTACAGTCATAAGTCAAGGACTACCTATAATGCTGATGGGGACATTTGGATTTTCAACATGAATCAAAAGAGATTGTAGTTACATTAGTCCATGTGTTCTTTGTGTGAGGTCAAGGGCTCAGAGCTATGGGCTCTTTAGTTTCTTGGATCTCACCAGCATTAAAAAGCATGCTCAGGTTAAAACTCTTGAATCAGTGAAGAATTAAGTGAGGGAAAGGGATGAGGCCGTAAACATTTGAGGTTTTTAACATTTCTAGCTTCTGGGCAGTAGAAATGTAAGAGCTGGTTGAGATAGCGATCTCTTCTTTTGGCTAATTATACTAAAATGAGAAAGTCATTGATTTCTGAATTATTTTGTGTGTTTTTAAAATCAGGTTTTCTTCCTATTATAACTCCAAATTTATTAGATTTTGCTTGTTTTTTTTTCAAGCAGGAATTCCTAGCATTAATATTTATTTATTTATCAATCACATTTCTATGCCGCCAATTTCTGAAGACTCTTGGCAGCTTACAAAGATTAGACATTATACATTAGTTATTAACCCCACTTTATCCATTCCATTTCAGTGGACATTGAAGTGGAAGACTACTACCCTGCTTTTCTGGACATGGTGCGGAACCTCTTAGATGGCAACATGGATTCTTCCCAATATGAGGATTCACTTCGTGAGATGTTCACCATTCATGCCTACATTGCGTTCACCATGGACAAGCTAATTCAGAGTATTGTTAGACAGGTGATTCTGAGACAGAGAGAGAGGAAGTGTGTGTGTATAAGGTGGTTTAAAGAGAGGGAGGGGAAGATGGCTGTTTATTGCTTTTATACGTTACAACTTCAAAGGTAGATGTGGCCTGAGCCCCTTTGAGGAGAAGAGATCAGGAGTCTTCTCAACTGATAGGAGGGCTTTAAGGATGTTTAAGATAAAGGCATTCATTTGCTTTCCAAACTCAGTAAAATGCAAGTTGTGGCTACATAAATGACACTTGATTGCTATGAAGACTTCTGGATAGTGCAGTGGGGCAAGACAAAGCTGTCTTTGTGGCATGCGCAAAGTGTCTGCAAAGCTTCATACTCTCTTTGCCATGGGCAGAGGGAAAGAGGTTAAAAGTTCAGCAGTTAGAGATATTTTTGCCTAGACATGTTGCTTACTGGCATTGCTGGTGTCAGGCATAGCATCCGTAAGGCTGAAGAAACTGTGCACCTGGTGTCTGGGGCTCAAAAATGCATCTTCATGTTCTTTCTTTCTTTTTTAAATCTTCAGCTCCAGCACATAGTGAGCGATGAAATCTGTGTGCAGGTGACAGAGCTCTACCTGTCTGAGAGCCACAACAGTGCAACGGGAGGGCTGCTGACCTCACAGTCATCACGGTCCCTGGTGGAAACAGCCTACCAACGCAAAGCCGAGCAGCTGATGCAGGATGAGAACTGCTTCAAGGTAACAAAGAGAGCTGGGCAAGATCTTGATGGCCTCTGAAGAGCAAGAAATGAATAGGGTTGATCTTTTTCCTCCAGGTGTGTAAAAATATATTCACATTTCCAAAGTACATTAGCTTTATTGAGCAATTCTCCAGGTGTCTCGTACAGCCTACAGAAGGAAGTACCATAACCTTCCACTTCAGGGCTACATAAATAAAAAGACTAAAGAGTGCCAATTTTATTTAGAACTGGTATGCTTCATCAAAGACAGGAGCTGGGTGGAATGTGCAGCAATTTTGATTGATATTCTCCTTTTAACTGTAGAAATGCAGCCAAAGGTTGCTGAGATGATTTATGACAGGTAGCCCTTGATTTACGACTGGTTGCTTACTGACTATTCGAAGTTATGATGGACTGGATGAACAGTCTGTACTCTGCTTTTATCATGGGGTCATGACATATGCTAGAATCCTTAAGGGAAAAAGATTGCAATTGCCTCTTGATGGAAGGTACGTGCTAGAGATAAATTCATGGCTCTGGGCTAATCTTCACTTCTGGTTGCCTTTTTGAACCAAGCACTTTGCTAATCTGAAGCTTTGCCTGTTTTCATCATGCCATGTCCAAATCCAGGTTGAGATTCTGATTTTGGGAGCCTTTTTTTTTTTTGAAAAAAAAATCTAGAGACCATTTGACCAGCATCTTGAGTAACTGTGTTTTGTTATATAGATGATGTTCGTTCAGAGCAGAGGCCATGTTCAGTTAACCATTGAACTACTGGATACAGAAGAGGAAAATTCTGATGATCCTGTTGAGGCAGAGGTAAGGATGAACCATGTGTAGTTAGCAATTTTACTGTGTTTGTAACCAGTCATACAGTCGTTTTTAAAATGAAAAGCTTAGCATCGCTGTAATGGTCTGTGGGAGGTAAGAGCAAGAGCTGCAGCCTAAACAACCACCATGCAAAAGATATCTCAGCTCCCAGATAGAAAAGGGTTGTGGGAAGCATCTCAGAAGGAACTATAGTTTTTTGGAAAGTAAAAATGAAGGAAGGAAGAAGGGCTTTCAGACTTGCAAGATTCTGTTACTGAAACTTTACACTAAAGATAGGGTCAGTATTCATAGTTGCGTTTCTTGTCTAGACTAACTTAAAGGGTTGATCACAGCAGAAGGGCTGGGTTGTGCTAAAGGAAATGCTTGAATAAATTGCATGATCCTATGCTAGCATGACATTTCCTTCCATACCTTAGCATTTGTATGCACAGTTCCTGAGTTCATATGGATATCTCCATTTGATTTAGGTTTCAATTTAATGGCCTGTTGTTGTTGTTTTGTGTCTGCTAGATTACCAATGTTTCAGTGTTGGAGCTGAAACTTTTAACCATACAGAAGACCAAAGCCAGATACTAGGTTATAGAAGTTTCCATGAAAATGTTCAGTACTAGCTCATACCTCACCTACTATTGTCAGGAAAGCTATCTGTCTGTCTGTCTGTGTCTGTCTGTCTAAGAGAATTGCACACTTTTCTTTAGGTTCTGTAAAGTGCGGGTTAAGTGTTTAGGGTTTAGCAGTGTAATCTTTGTGTAAAAGAGAATATTATATTTCTAGAGTTGAGGGAAATACTTCAGACTGTTAGGTTTAAGCACCAACATTTTGAAATGCCTGGATGCTGAGAATGGTGAAGGTTTTCTACCTCTGCTTTAAAGTTCAAAAACAGGCTGCTCCTTAAGGGTTTGTGAATAAACTGCATTCTCCCCTTTTATTCCCCTTGCTCCCCTTTTACAAATACAGACTATACTATTACTGGTAGCACTTCGGAGATGAAGTTCACAGTGACTGCATACATGTGTTAATTTTCAGTGCTACAGCAGAAATCCTTTTCTTTTTCCCTGTAGAAGGAGTGGACTAATCCTCTGTCGGTTTCCTTTCAGCGTTGGACTGACTACGTGGACCGGTATGTCAACTCTGACTCCACATCTCCTGAACTACGGGAACAACTGGCCCAGAAGCCAGTGTTTCTGCCCAGGTGAGAGAACAGAGTCCATCCTTCACCCTTGTTGAAAGCATCCATGACTACTTATGAGCCATAAATTGCCTCTCGCCATGGTCCATTTCTGCTGGGCTGGGGAGGGGGAAATGGTGGAGTCCTTTGTGCTCTCTAAGTGTGATGGAATGTAATCTGGATTCCCAGAAAGGAGGGGCAGCATTCCATAGGTCCCAAGAGACCACGCAGTTTAGATAGTGTGAGAGAAAGAGGGTGAAAATAACCCTCCCTAATAGTTCCCAGAGTCTGTATTTTATGGGACAGGAAGTTTGCTTTAGTGCGGCAAGATTTCTGTCTACAGATGAGGAACAATGAAGAAAACTGCTTAAAAAAACTCAGAATGTCTTTCTTGGTTTTTGGAGCCTGACACCACACTTGCTTGTTTTCCTGCAGACATTTTATAACCAACTGGACAACATCTTCAGTGTTAACAAAATGTCTGCAGGAAAATCACCAAGCAAGAGAGCACCAAGGACTCCACAGTTACAGAGATTCTCTTCTGTTGGAGTGGAAAAATGGCTAGCTCAGAGACTCAATGTGACAGCCACATGCTACCACTAATGGCCTTCAGGTTTCCCAAAAACCACTGTCTTCTGTGAATCAAGCCTTGCATTCTTGACTTCATCCAATAGAAGCCATGAGATGGGTTTTCAGGAAGATCCTAATTTCATCAGGAGCTTTCTGCTTCTCAGGAATCTGCGTCAGATCCGCAAGTGTCAGAGGGGTCGAGAGCAGCAGGAGAAGGATGGTAAAGAAGGGCTGGGCAAGAAGCCTTTGGAGAACGTGGAGAGCCTGGACAAGCTGGAGTGCAAATTCAAGCTCAACTCCTACAAGATGGTCTACGTGATTAAGTCAGAAGATTACATGTACCGGAGGACCGCACTGCTACGTGCCCATCAGGTGAGCCCAGAAGGGCGGGACCATGAGCCCAGTCCCTTGGGGGGAAGCTGGACATCCATGGAAAGCTGTTGTTGGTGGCATGGAGATGGGAAGAACCAAAGGCTTTGTGCAACCATGGCCCCATGTTTCCTGTCTTAAAATGCAAGAGGGAGGGAGGGATGGATGACATCAATATGGCCATCCATCTTAAAGCAAACTCTGGGCAGTTCCCCACTCCAAGATGTTGTGTAGCGCATGTCAAATGAGTGGGCAAATGTGGCTGCAGAAAAACACTTCTAGAACCTCAGGTTCCCTGTCTCTATTGCATGTGAATCATATCTTAATGTTTCTTAACCTGCTGGCTGGGGAAAGTTGAGGTCCACATTTCTTAAAGTTGGCCAGGTTGAGAAACACTGACCTAAAACCTGTTCTAGCTGCTCCTGCTCTATGCTGTCCTCATTACTGGGTCTTTGCCTTTATTCATGGACCATCACTAATGTAATTTCATGAAGAAATCATCAACATTGTCTCAAAATACCACATTTTTCAAAAATTTGCATTACTTTCAGAGCAGCAGACAAGTCCTCTAAGATGATTGTTGTCAATCACAAAATCAGAACAGGCTTGTTCTGTGCTGGGGATCGCAGGGCATGAATGTGGCCATGCCACATTAGGATCTAATCCACACTTGACTGTTGGCAAACCTCCACAGAGTCTTTTCCAGAAAGCCAAGATGGCAGCCCTGAGCATCCCTAACCGCCTCTCTCCCTCACCTGCAGTTCCATGAGCGAGTGAGCAAAAGACTGCACCAGCGTTTCCAGGCCTGGGTGGATCGATGGACGAAAGAGCACGTCACCCGTGAAATGGCCGCCGAAACAAGCCAGTGGCTCATGGGGGAAGCCTTGGAGGGCCTGCTGCCCTGCACCACCACTTGCGAGACGGAGGACTTGCATTTTGTAAGCATCAACAAATACCGCGTGAAATACAGCACAACCTGTAAGACGCCCTAAACACTATAGAGGGGAAGAGGGAAACCGAAGTGTGTTTGGTTTGGGGGGAGGTGAGGAGCGCCTGTGTGGGTGTGCATCCCGGGAAAATAAGGAGGATGGCTTCTTCAACCCACTTTCCCTTCCTCGTGCATCTCCACAACTGCCACTTCCCAACGCACTCCAATTGGAGACATCCCGCCGCCTCCACGGGATGGTTTTCCCATCAGTCTTGTGGAACTGAAGCCAGTCCAGCTGCGAGGAGCAGAGATGCGCCCAGGCACAGGAGGTACATGGGTAGCCCATAGGAGACCCACATGGCCTCCACCCACCAGCAGCAGCCATGATCCTCTGGGTGCTTTGAGTACCGTCAACGAGACGTGGTGCATGGAGTATCCCCCACCCCCCTCTCCCTTCCTCCCAAAAGACACAAGTTTTAAGACCAGAATATTTTAAGGGATGACAGAGGTGCTGTGTCACGAGTCTCGACGGGACTTGACTTTTTGCAAATTGTTGGTCTGCTTCCTGAGTTCCACAAATCGGAGGTCAGAGTCATCGGCTTCTAGATTTGCCATTTCAACTTTCCTCTTCATTGTGGAGTTGTGTTCCTGTGACCACGACTTCCCTAAACCAATTTAAGATCAGTCTGTTCTTTCTAGTGCCAGTGGAACTATTGTTTTATTTGGGTTTTATTATTATTATTACGACAATTATTATGTTTTGTACCTGCTTGTTTACTAGCCTCTTAGTGCCATGCACCAGCTTTTCACACCAACACACTCTCTCTGTCTCTCTTTCTCTCTCTCTCTCTCTCACACACACACAGAGTATCTCCTCAGACACACATGCACGCTTTGAAAATAGCTGCCACAACCAATTTTAAACTGGTTCTTCCTTCCCTCCCCTTCCTTTTTTTGTAAATAAATGTACATATTTGTCAATTTTGTTTTTTTTAATTAAAGAATAAGTGTGCTTAATGTGCTAGTACCACTCTTACTAGCCTTTTGAGTACCAGATGGTTTCAGGGTTTAGTACTTACAGGCAAGGGCGGCAAAGTCATTTTATTATACTTTCTACCAAAGGGAGTTCTCATGTAATGCTTTGTGTGAAGGTTGTTTCTCCTTTTTGTAAAAAGAAACAAACCCATCCCTCTAAAAAACAAAAATGAACAATAAGAATCTATTTTGGTTCTTCCTGGGAAAGAGATAGGCTTTGCCTGGACCCTTCACTCTGTTCTGAGAGTTGCTACCAGCTTTTACCAGGAAATCTACTTGATCTACTTGCCAGGGAATCTACCTGATGTATCAGTGAAAAAGGTAGAAAGGCAGCTTGCACACATGTGAGAGTGAGAACAAGAGGTGTGGAAACACACACACCTTGTAGCTTAACACCAATGGTATTTCAAGCAGCCTGTTTCATATATGATATATGTACACATTTATTCACTTTTTAAATCTCTATCTCATTCTCACTTTGGGTTTCAGTGGGCAGTTTTGTATCCACCTGGTCTTCCAGCTCAGCCAATTCACACTAATGGAAAGCGTGGCTGGGCTTCCTCATTGAGGATGATGTGCTTTTTGTGCAAATTTCTCTGCAGTGTTGAAAAAAATACTGTAATTAGCAAACCAATGTTTAACAAAGCTGTGTCACTCTGCACATTTGGATGGAGACAATCCAGAAAACTGAAGAGGGTGAGATGAAGAATGGGTTCCAGCTTTGGGGTGATTTCCAAGGCTATATATACAGTATATAAAATTGGTTCAGTCCAGCAGTCTCTCAGAATAGTCTTGTGATGGTCCAAGGCAATGGGATGGAAAGGAGAAAAGACACCTGTGGGATTCTCTCCCACTACTCAAAAGGTTGGGGGGGTTGGATTTGGTAGGGCAGGCAGGGAAATGCCCAAGGGGAGACAGTGGTAGCAGCTCCTCCGAGCCAGAATCCAATCAGAAATCTTGAGTATGCCAGCAATAAGCTACCTTACCCCGATGCTCCTTGCCTCGCCCTCTCACTAAGAGGTTGGGAAGGGTTGGGGGTTCAGCAGGGCCACTGCGGTCTGTCCCACTCGACTTGTGTGCTTCCCTACATTCCACTCTCACCATCATCTCAAGCACTTCTGTCCCTTCACCTCCAGGTGGGCTCCCAGCAAAGAACACTTTGGGTAGTGGCTTCTGCCCCTGTTTTTTGAATCAGTTTTGTCCAAGAATCTTTTTCTTGGGCAGAACAGAAAAATCAGAGCAGAATCCTTGCAGCCCCCACATCTGTGGTGACAGAATGACTTTCAACAGTACCCAAATCCCAGCTCTCCCTGTGGCATTGCGTTTCCCAGTGTTGTTTTTCTCTCCTCTTTCCTGTAATCCTGGTGTCCAACATCTAAGATCCAAGGTCTAATCTGGCCTTTGCCAACAGCAACAAAAAGCGTTCCTTTCGATTTTAAAATGGCTTTCGTATTCTGTAATGTGATTTCTCCTCCTCCTCCACCTTCTTCTCTTACCATCTCCTCCTTTTTCTCCTTTTGCCACCTATTCATGTGATGATTTCTATACAGATGTTGTAAACTTGACTGTAGTGCGGTATGTCCATTAAACTATCAGGGCTACTTGTGTACCAATGTGGGTTGTCCTTCCTGATCACTCATGGTCAGCCACAAGGATTGGGGCTGTCTTTGCAGATGGTATGTGGAAAAAAGTATGTAGTCAGATCTCATTATCTGGTTGTGGCGTCTTTGGTATGTGCAAAACGTCGGCACCAGCTCAGATTCCTTTCAGTGTTCAACAACCAAGATAGTTTTATCAGTCATGTAAATTTATTTGTAGACTTGATCCTGATTTTAAGACATCGGGTGGGAAGCTGTTTCTCTAACACATGGGAATATTCCCTGCTGAATATTCCTAATTTTGAAACCTTTTAATTTAAGGTTTAAAATTTTCATTTAATTTTGCTGACCTACCACACCAGCTTGCTTTCTTCTGGGAATTTGAATAGTCTTTCTTTCTGGGCTGAATTTTTCTATAGGTAACAAGTGTTATCTGAATTATTGCGGGAAAAATCAACAGAATTATTTTGTATCAGTTTGGGAATCTACACTTGACAGGCTTTTAAAAATCTACCTCCAAATCCCTAACAATTCTGAATTAATCTTTCCAGTCTGCCTATTTACAGTTATTAAATAAACTCAGGCTACCATTTTGCATCCAAAGAATGAATGGCTTTAGAAAACTTAACTATGTTTTATAGCCACCCATGTCTTCATTTGGATATTCTTGGCTTCAGAGCAAATTTCCTGTTCATAGGTTTGTTGTTGTTGAGTTGGAATGAACCCAACCATTTAACAACCCTCTCATACTCTTGTTTAAGCCAAATTTAATGTCACTTGCAAATAGCATCTGAGCCCTTTGTATAGTGGATGAATTTACATTGAGGTGTAATTGAAGCTCAGCTTTATGTCTTTTGCAATCTTTTCATTATTTTAGTTTATTTGCAATAGGTGTTCCTGTTACAGGCTTTCTTTAACACACAAGATGATTAATCTTTGTGTTTCCAGCACAGGAATCCTCTTAACTACATAGATTAGGTGGTCTTTGTGGACTTCAGCTGTTCTTTTCTCTGATATAGAATAGTCTGACCCAGAGAAGGAGTTTTGGGGTCTTCATTTTTCACTTGATTGGTTCTGTTTAGTCTCTTGTTCCATCTCTAACAAGAGTCAGCTAGATGCTTCTGAAAAGCATCTTGATGGAGCATCAGTTGGAAGTTTAGGTTTCCAAATGCAGATTCCATTTTCAGCTACTTTCACTAATTAACTTTCATTTTCCCTGGTCAACTTATATTTTTATAACTATAATCAATCATGATCTCTTCTTGACTTGCACCAAGAACAGTGCCTTCGAGCAAAAGATTTGGATGCTTTTCCTGACTTTCAGTAAAGTGACCACCAAAGCTTTGGAAAAGAAAGTGTATTTTAAAAGCTTAAATCCCATTGATTTCCCCATGGTAGAACTCCAGGAGGTCATAGCAGTGTTTAAGACTATTAAATGTTAGTAGTTAGGGCTCAGTCAATGGCTTTTTGCTTTGAATATGCTTATTGAGGCACAACCCGTGACATTATAGTGTGATTTTTGCCCACAGTCAGGGTTGTTAGATGAAGCTGGGTCCCATAAATCAGAGAAACAATGGTGGAATTGGTGGTCCTGGCTTCTGTCCTGCTGAGATAGAGGCTCACTTTATTCATTTTGTTGACATTGTTATGACCATCAATTCCTAACAGATTCTATTGTTTGTCCTCCCCTCCAAAGTAGATAGACACTTTGCAGATGGAGTGCTAGGTTCCAGATCAGAAGTCTGACCCAGCCAAGACCCTCTACTTCTCATAAAGGAAGCAGAACCATAGAAATGTAGCCCAGTCCAAGAAACAGATCTCAAGTGGATTTCAGTTGGTTTTCTTGGAGCAATCCATGGTACTACCGCTTCCACTTGATACTCAACAGAAGGGATATCCAATCTGAACAACTTTAAGATGTGTGAACTATGGCTGGCTGAAGAATTCTGGGAGTTGAAGTCCACACATTTTAAAAGTTGCCAAGGTTGGACACCACCCCTACTCTACAGAATTTCTCTGTCTCAGTTGAAAGATTCTCTGGCATTCTTTACTTAGTTATTCCCATCTTAAACAGACATTTTTGTAACAAGCATTTTTCTAGCATCCAGTTATTTTTGTAACACTGATGTAACTTATCCAAATAGCTGTGTGCAGCAATGCTCCTGACATAGCAATTCTGAGCTTGGTTGTTGACCTGCAGATGTTTCATTACCAAACTAGGTAACATCTTCAATGCTTTGATGGTGATCATCAAATACAATGATGTAATGTAGTTGGGTCATGAGACATCCACAAGCCAAGCTCAGACAGCACCAAGGACTCCACAGCTCCACCCTCAGCTAAAAATCTGCTCTTTTATTGGTACCTAGTAATTAATTTGCAGAATGTCTTTGGATCCATGCCTTCCCTTTCTTCTATGCTTACAACATTGGAGCAACAGATCAATTCAGGCATGTGCCATGAAGGTTATTCTAATGAAATGTGGATAACGTATGTAAGCTGCCTTAGAAAATTCATATTTTTAAGGCCATATGAGAATGCCTATCAAAGGACTTCAAATTGCAAGACATTGAAAAGCCAGTGGGATGACAAATTCTCACCATTTTCTCCTTATTTAGTTCATCAGCTGAAAGGGATTTTAATAAGGACAGAGTGGACTGCCAGCAGGGTGTGTGTGCACTGAATGTCTATAGAGTTCATCCAATGTGAAAGCAGTAACTCGCATAAACGTCAGTGTGCTAACTCATGTGTGCACTACACACAATGAGAATCCAAAAAAAATATTATCTGATTTGCATTTCGATCAGAATGGGGTTTTTTTTCTCTCCATTGCTGTTGAACCCATTTGGAAATATTTCCAAGTCTACACATTTTTTTTCTTAAATATTGGCTTGTATACCTTTAAAGACATAAGCCTGATATTTTTCTGAGTGTGAAGCAGTCATGCAAAATCTGGCTGAGTGCCTTTATCTCCACTTAGGTCAGCTTCTGCATTGGCAAGCTTGAGACAATCACACAGACACCCCAAAATATAATTGCTTAGTTCAAAGTAGTCATAAAATTAATGCAGCCTGAATGCATTCAAACTTAATTTAACAGGCCACTGCTTTGGTTGTGAACATGTGTGGCATGCAATGATGTTTCAAATTAGCCAAGAAGGGCTTTCCTTTTCATTAAGGATTAGGGTCAAAGGAAGACGAAGCAATGGATTGCCTAATGAGAAAATGTCACATAATTAAGGGACCTGCACCAACGTACGAAAGCTAGCTTTTAAAACATCATTCATTCACTGAGCTTTCATTCTGTAGTCAAGATTTGGAGAGACCTTTGGGACTTCTGGCTCAAAAGAGCTTGGCAGTGACTAGATAGCTTCCATAAAAATTATAATGTTGATTTTTTTTTATGCAAATGTCTTTTTAAGTCAGTGGTTCAGAGACTGAGGCTCTCATATTCCCTCAAGATCCTTGGCCCAACCCCACAGAGTCCCCAAAATTGTTAGCAGCTTGAAAATTTTAATATGAGAGAAGCAGATAATGTGGAAAAATAATTGCATTAATTGGATCAAACAGATTTTGCCCTGATCTCTGCCAATTTTCTGGAATGTGATTCGTACCCACTGCTCAAGGCTGAAATGTGTTTCTTAGTCTGAAAAAAGGAATCTGTCACTTGAACATTTGCATCTAAAGGAAATGGCATGAGAGCACATTGAAAATTAGGACAAATGTTTCCCTAACTTGCTGGTTTTCCATATTTAGGATTATTGCTTTTTTTGTGTAAAAGATCATTCTGCACAAATAAAACTACTGATCCTTTCCAGATTAAGATCTGATTCCCCATTTGCAAATTAAATCTTGGGCAGAAAAAAAAACACAGCCATCTGAAAAACACATGGATGTGTTTGATTTGAAATGGGAAAGGTATAAGAAAAATGAGAAGCCTATATTTCATGGCTTGACCTGAAATACTCTCCAACTTTAGAGACTATAATTAGATAGGCAACTGTGATGTGTGGAGAGAACAACAGCTTTAGTCTACAGGGACTGATTTCCACTATTCTTTTACAGCAACAAATTCCTTAAGTTAAATAGCAAGTGCTGCTTTGTGCAAAACACAGCGCAGCATAATTGCCACTTGATGGGAAATCTGCTTTTTACAGAGGGAGCTAAAACAACCAGGTAAGAAAGCTATTTTAGTGAAGGGGTGAGTAAAGATACACATGCCATTGTGTTGTCTTACATGTCTGAGGGTACCTTTATATATAAAAGTAAGATCAGTTTGCAGAGCATTCTGAATAATGGCCAAGGAATTTAATCACTGCTCAAATTGTACAAATGTGAAGCTACAAATACCAGTGAGCAGCTGGGAAATGAAAGGTTGTTACCCGCAAACACACATGCACACACACACACATACACGCACACTTAAATTCTACTGAGACCTGGACTCATCATCAGAGCAAAACAAAAATCTTGAGATACAGGCTGCTGAGCTGGGATTTAAGATGACATGTACGATCACGCAGGAACCTGGGCTTATAAAAAGCATGCAGGGATGTTTACTCCGCAGGATTTTTCACAACATCTGCTTGTCGATCCACCTCTTTCTCTGCAGAGAGAGGGTTAGATTGGCCTTGTTCACTCTCGAGTGTAAATCCTTGTGCATACAACATCATCAGCACCAAAAGTCTGGAAAGAGAAGAAAGGGAGAGCATGAACTAGCAGAAGGTTTCCTGTTGAGTTTGAGGATGATTGAAACCCAGCATCAGCTTGGGGAGAAACCATTGAACTTCAGTCCCATTTAGAGACCTTTTCAATCGTTCCTCACAAGATTTAGGATTTTCCTTAGGGAAATGCCCCATCTGGGCCCCAATTCATGCTAAGATGAGAGTTCTTGAATTGCTGAGGTCTGGAACTTGGGGAGTATGCCTAGACTTGGAGGTCTCCAAGCATTTGTAAGATGTTGCCAAGCATGGACATCTTAAATTTCATAATACTGACCAGAACCAATCACCTGGTGCTTCTCCATTCCTCCAAAAAACATACAGAGACAGGATTTGAGCTTGTCTGGGCCAAAACAATTCCTTGAAGGGAATCCTGGCACCCCTCTTGATTAAGAGACATGTCAGTACTTTCACATTTCATGTTTTGAGCATTTTCCACCAGTTGCAGTCAGTTTCGGAGAATGTTTACTGGTCTGTGTCCAACTACGACAGAGGTTCTTTTGTGTGTGTGTGTGTGTGTTCTGGAGAAGGACCTGCTGGCTTTCATGTTGATCTTTTGATAATAATTTATTTTCCCTTTTTCCTCCTCCTCATTCTGTGCAAATTGGTTGGAGGCTGTTCCCTTACGAGAAATCTTTAAAATATTCAGATGGAGGTTAAAATTTCATTGCAATTTTCTCCACGTGGAAGGGCTCAGTAGGGGCATTAGTGGCTAACCCCCTTTCACTTCAGAATGAATAAAAGCATCCTTTCCACTTTTTAGAAGGGGATAAAATAAGGAAGAAGTGTTGAAAAACATCACAGAATTGAGAGTTCAGACTGTAACTTCCATCCTGGGCTGGACGAGGCATTTGTAAACCTTATCACCAAATTCCAAGGTTGAATACAACAGAATGGAATCATGAAAATTCCAAGCAATGCGATCAGCTACACTCAACCCCACTTTAATTTTAATTTAGATGTTTTTTTCTGATTCCACTATTTTTTAGCAAACGTTGAGAGCAGCTTTTCTCTGCCCTCAACTTTTTCTCTGCAACAAAATTGCCCAGTCTTCCTCTAGCCCTCCTTAAAACTAAAAATTCTTACCAAAATCAGCTCATCTCCAGCTAATTCTCTTGTCCAGTAGGTTTTGGGGCCTTCTCCTTCCAGAAGCGTTTGCTTGCAATACATCTTGTTTTCATTCTCCCAAGTGGCTAAACTCTGCAGAAAAAGATTGCCCTCTCCCGTGGCAGATGGGAGGGGGGATGCCAGATATTAGGATAATGATTGCAGTCAAGAAATAGGAAGAAGCTGCTGATAGCAACCATTTCCATGTTTTTAGAGGAGCTTCCAACCAGAGGATTAAGAGCCAGAGCAAAGCACCCTGTTCAATTTTGTAAGAAGGTCAGAATGGCCTAACCTCCAGTGAGGACTGGGGAAAATACAGGGCTGTAAAAGATCTGATGGTTGGGCAGATGTTTCTCCATCAAGTTCCAGACCTCCCAGAATTTGTGCTTTATTTTCCCTCTGGAAACATCTCAGATAGACTTTTATCCTTAAATTAAAAATGTATTTAATGCCAGATTGCATCACACCCGTTCACTAAACAAGCCCAGCCAGGGAGAAAAAAATTGCACTGTTGGATTGTTTCAGCCAAAGAACTGGCTGTTCCTTTTGGAGTTTGGAAAAATTGCTCCAGGTGTCAAACACAATTACATTAAAAAAATTGAACTGATCATTGACTCAGGCCATAACCCATATTAAACAAGGTATAATTCTTTTTGATAGTTTCCAGGAAGGTGACTTATTCCTGCTGTGGATTCTTTTCATGCCACACCTTGTTTAACTTTTTCATAATGTTGTTCTCCATTGTCTTCACTTAGGCCCCAAAAAGGTCCATCTACTCATGATTCTTGTCTCTTAAGTTGGATGAACAGGCAAGGATAAAGTAACCCCATTCTCTTAAATCCCTCTTCCTAAAGGGTTGTTTCTCAAACTTGGCCACTTTTAAAATGGGTGAACTTCAGCCAGCTCTGTTGAAGTCCACCCATTTTGAAGTGGCCAAAGCTGAGAAATACTGCTGTAAAGGTTCTTACATCTCCCCAAATGGACAATAGTATCTTCTCTTAAAGAAGTTACCCTTGGATGTCATTGAAGGTTCATTTCACCAAAGTCTTGGCTCTTCATCACACAACACAGATATGGTCTGGGCTTGCTGCAGGTCAGCTGCAGATCTGAGGTGGTTCTGTGACCACCTCATTTCTGCTGCAGTGTTTTTCTAGTTCAATTCAGGTAGGAATTCGTATATGAGTGCATACCCAATAAAAACACTTCTGTTACTGATTTTTTGGGAAGAAAGTAGGAAATTGGCCTCAAATTGCCAAGGTTCTATCTAGTCCAGCATTCCATTTCCCCCCAGAGCTTCCAAGAAGTGAAACCAGGAGATTCTTCTGCTCCCAAGCAGAAGATGGGAAGGCAAAGGACTTCTGGAGAGAGCCAGTTTGGTGATGACTTCTGGAGAGAGCCAGTTTGGTGCAGTCATTAAGACACTTCCAGGCTAGAAACTGGGAGGTCTTGAGTTGTAGTCCCATTTTAAGCACAAAGCCTTGGGTCAATTCCTCTCTTCTTGTTGCCAAGAAAACTCTGGGGACTTGTTCAGTCAATCATCAGAAGACAACACTGACTTGAAGACACACACACAAGAGGACTTAGGAACATTGGATAATCATCACAAATTGGTGGGGAAAGAGTCCCCTAAATTCTGATTTTTGTAGAGATAACTCCTATTGGTGGCAAGAAAAGAACTTCAAGAAAACATATTCTTCACCATTCATTGCCTTAGCAGAATCAGGGGCTAAGATCCCCATCCATGTCTTTCCCCGCAAGCAGGAATAGACTCCCTAAAAATGTTCTTCTCCAAAGCCAAATAAAAGTTGCATGCTTAACAAAAAAGCTCATCAACAGTCATGTCTATGTATATTCTCATAAATCCAGGTCATACCTTGTAGCAAAATTTTTTAAAATACAAATTTAAAAAGGGAACTGGACTTTTATTTTTAAATCTTAAGAGACGTTTCAATTCCCATCCAGGAGTCTTCTTCAGCCTCTTATAAAAAGAATATTAGCCTTCTTCAGCCTCTTAAAGAAAAAAATAAATATTATTTTTATAAGAGGCTGAAGAAGACTCCTGGATGGGAATTGAAACGTTTCTCTTAACATCTAAAAATAAAAGTCCAGTTCCCTTTTTAAATTTGTTTGCAAAAATGTTTTGCAATTTTGCTACACAACTGCCATGCTGGGAAGTTACTCTCTTTCCCACTTGGTTTCATTCCTCAGCTTCGCAAAAATGTTCCGCCAATAGAAGGGAACTTCCATACGATGGGCATGTTGGATGGGGCTGTCGGGAAATCCCAAGGCAAGGCCACTGGAGAGGGAAATACAGCGTCCTAATTCTCCAGGCGCCTTGTCAGCAAAGCCATAGCAAAACCTGTGGGCATAAAACCCTGATTCATTAGCCCACAAAATCAGTGTATGGCTTATGGAAGGTGATTATTTTTGAGAAGATCCCTATGAGGAAGCGAGAAATGTTTTGTGGTTCCAGTTTGCCCACAAAGGAGAGCAATCTGATTCTTTTTTTCAGTGCCATAGTTTGTGGCTTGTGGAGAGACCAAAGAGCTGGACTTCCCTATTTGGGGTGTGTATATGTGCCTGTGTTTAAAGTGCATGAGACATCTATGCCAATAAAACATTTATCTGCCTTTCCAGCATGCTGGGGGTGTTACCTCTATCTGGATTATAGAGATCTTGCTGCTACCATAGCTGGGGAGGCAGTAATCTTAATGTTTGTGATGTTTGGGGCCGTATGAGGTCAACCCATTCCAGCAGCCCTGTTCCCGTGGGTTTGTGCATGGTGCTTCCAGCACATTTTCTGGAGGTGCTCTGTCAAATTATTCGGCATGGCTTCAAGAAGTTCTAGAAGAAGACAGCAGCCAAACCCTTCTATGTTCGTTCTCAAGAAGTTCAAAGGAATTGACCTGGGCTGGAGAGCTTTAGATCCCCTAAAGATGATCCCCGGGTTGTCTGTCGTGTTCGAGGGGCCTTTGCCTTCCACCGCAAGGCCGAGCCTTGGGAAGCAGAGGCCCCCAGACCATGATCTCTGAATTTCCAGCCTTGGAAGAAGCCGCGTGGGATGTCTTACCCGGCATTTCCGCCCATCTACCGTCTCCTCCTCAAAGCTCTCCCCCACTTTGAAGTTGATCTCAGTGGTGCGGACCGTGGTGGAGGTCTTGATGTAGAACTGGTCCCCGTCCTGGCGGATCTCCACGTGGGGCTTCGAGGCAGCAGTCACTGCCACTTTCCTGAGCATGGCATTCACCCCTGGCAACGAGAAGGGATCCCGTTCAGCACCTGGATTGGCTGGTCTTGCCCAGAGATCTTACTTTCCAAGGGGATCCCGTGGCTTCACCGTGGAGGAGGAGGCTCAGCCCTGCTGCGGGCAGGCAGGGGGACCTGGTCCCCAGGATCTGCCCAACCTGCAAGGGGGCTAAGCGGGTTTACTCGACAGCAAGTGCCCTCGCATAGGAAGCTGGCTTCCCCGCTCTCCGTGTTTAAAGCCTCTCTCGCGGGCTAAGAAGAGCGGCGCTGGAGCGCCAAGGGACAGAGACGCGGAGGCGCTCCGAGCCGGGCCACCCTCGCTCCGATCCCAGCTCCAGCCGTCACCCCGCGAGGATTCGCCGAGCCCCTCAAGAAAGGCCCTCCGGCCCCGTTCTCACGCGCCTCAGACCCGCTTCTGCCTCCTTTCTCCCTGCCAACGCCAAGCGCGCTTCCTGGCGAATAACCGGCTGCCTCCCTCCCCGCTGACACGTAAGTAAACCCGCGAGGCCGGGGGCGTACCCGGCGGGCTTTCTCCGCGCCGCCGCCTTGATGCCTCGCGCCTTGCAGAGCCTTCGAGACCCCAAGCCCCCGCTCCACCCCAACTCCCTGCGCTTTACCCAGGACTTTGAGGAGTTCGTCGAAATTCTCGCTGCTTCTCATCTTCCAGGTCCCGGCGAAGTTGGGCATGGCTGGCGAAGGCGAGGCAGGACCGGGCTGGGTCGGGAGGAGAGGTGAGGCGAGGCGAGAAGCAAAGCCGGCGTCTGTCCCGCACTTGTGAACTGGCCACGGCAGTTTCCCCCTCCCTCTCTTCCTCCTCCCTCTTCCTCCCCCCCATCCATCTATCCGTCCATCTGCCTCTTGCCAACCTTCCCCCTCCGGGCGCACGCAAGACGCCTCCGGCTCCCCCCCACCCCATCATCCATCATCCGCCACCCCCTCGCGCGTTTCGCCAGCAGCGCCCTCCTCTTCCACCACCATCCATCATCCCCAGTAGCCCTCCAGGCGACCGCCCCCCTCCCCGAGCCTTGCCCAAAAGGAGATTCCCGTCCTTCTCGCAGCGTCTCTCTCCAAACAGCCCCCCCTGTTCTACCTCGCTTTGCAGCTGGGAGGCCGCGGAAGATTCATGGACCGGGAGGGAGGCGATGAAATGGGGAAGGGCAGGAGCCAGAGATGGGACCCCGATCTGCCCAGCCCTGGATGGTGCAAGGGGGCTGCTTGGGGAGTCCCCAAAGGATGGGGGAAGCAAGTGGATTTTCCCCCAGGAACCTTCCCTGCTGTAGCATGCAGGGCAGCCAAAGGCTTTGGGGAAATTCAAAAGCAAAGCCTCGGGATGAAAACTCTCCTCCTTGCTCCCCAACAGAGGCACACTCTTCTTGAACATGGAGGTTCTATCATTCTAGCCTTTTCTTTCCCATTAGGACCAATGCAGGATGATTCCCAGAAGACCCCTAAGGAAGTGTGGAATCAGATTCACTCCCCTGCGATTCGAATCTTGTGAAGTTTTCAAACTTCGGCCTCTGAGCAAGGAAGCTGTAGTCCACTTGTCCCGCTAACGGCGGTAGACAGATCAGTGCTTCGGCCATTTGCCTACAATGGATGACAACTTAGGAGTGTAGCGTGCAGGTTTCGGCACCCAGCACTACTTTCCTGCAAAATTTCCTCAAAAATGATGCGTTTCCTGATGCCGGCAATGCAGGGCTGGTTTTTGGTTGGGACAGCCACAAAGCCTGTTGCAGGCATCTTCTGTGTCTGCTTCTTCCCCTGAAAAGATGGCAGGCGGGCAGATTGGTCCAGCCCCACCTGAACCGAGGAGTCAAGGTCTCTTGGGGGCAAGACAGACTCTTGCAGAAACTGCAAGAAGCCTTAGTTCTCCACGTCATTAAGATTGGAATGATCTCAGCCAGCCTTGGGATTTTAAGATGTGTCTCCTTTATGAGGAAGGAAGGAAGGGAGGAAGGAAGGAGGG